>BQNB010026603.1:0-51613 GCA_026074375.1 Tanacetum coccineum | reverse complement strand
TAAGATGTTTTGCATATGTCATACATGTGACATTTCGCGTTTTCAAGGTCAATATTAAATACCGACATAATTTTTATTTTTCTTTTAGTAAAATTTCGAGTTTTGCCTTTTTTGTCGATTTAGTAAAAATCGTCGTTTTAATAAATCGCGCGCCGTGCTTAGGATCGTTATCCGTTTAAATATTCTTAGAAGTTAAAATTCTATATTATGCCTCGTTGGCTCGAAAAATTTATTTTTATAATCCTTGTTTGTTCCCGCGTAGCCGAATCCTTGTTAATTTTTTTTTTACATAAACTTAAGTATACTCTACACTTTTTTTATATACTTACATCAAAATTATATATATATATATATATATATATATATATCTTAAATACATATAATAGTATTTATTATATGAATACTCAATAGTAATGCATCAAAAATGTGCATAAATACTCGAATAGAAAACTATGATCATGAATAACACTATGGCTTCGAGGAGTCTTAGCGCGCATAAAAAGGGTTATAATTTAAGTAAAAAAAATATAAAACCAAGCCCAAGACCCCCCCCCCATTGGACGCCACCCCCTAGCCCAATCCCACACCTGACAATTTTTACTTTCCAGGAACTTGATATGACTAGATTTGCATGTCCAATTAATATAAAAACCCATATTCTATCACACAGTTAATAAACATCGAGATATCAATTTTTTTTCTCCTGCTTCTTTTTTTTTGCTTTTGTCGTGCCATCAACAACACAAACACCACCATAAAAATTTTATTTTCTACTCCAAATCACTATTATACACTCCTACAATCAACTACATTAATCCTACATTCACCATTATTAATCCTACAAGAAAAATCACCATGCAAAAGAATTATTAAAATCTTGATTTTTCTAGTTTCTTGAAGTTTTGGGTGAAGAATAGGCTTAGGGTTTGTAAACTAAGGTCTTACAAGAGTTGGGTTGTTTGAAGATTAAGGATTTGGTTAATTGGATTATGTTTGGATTCGGCTAACATAAAGGAACAAAGGGAAATTTGGTGTAGATCATTTTTCTTGCTTTTCTAGTGTTGTGAGCCCCTCTAAAACCCTCCTTGATTTTTATTTTCATATGAATATGCATACATTTGTATTATTATATATTTTGTAATCCATGTATGTTAGTATTAAATTATTGTTGAGGTGATTTTGATTGGTTTGAGGCATTAGTGGACGGAAATAGGATAGTTAGGCGTATTTGTGAAGTTGTGGTGTGGTAAAAATAGCGTTTGGTTAAGAGTTGAAGCGGGTAGAAAAATGTAGAAAATTAAAGCGCCCATTTTTAATGTCGTCAAAATGTTAGAGTTAAAATTTTATTTAAGAATATGGTAGAGCTTGTTTTGACGATCGTTTTCATATAAGGATCGTCCCGTAACTCTTAAAAACGAAGTGTTTACGACAAATTGAAACTAGAAAAATTATGGTTAAAAATTCAGCTTTTTGGGGTAAATGTGGTTGCTGTCTGAATTTTGCGGGGGCATTCTCGTCACTTTCGAGTCCGTATCGGCCTTCGGCCAAAACACGAAAGTTGTTCGGAAGGCCGTTTTACTGCCCCGTGAGGCCGATCGAGTCTAAAATCGAGTAATGATGGGTCTAAAAGGTAGGGCAAAAACTGCGTTTTTCATTTTATTAAAACTGCATTAGATCTGATGCATGGGCGTTTTCGTCCATTTCTGTCGAGTTTCGGGTCTCGACTAATACTAAAAAGTTGTCCGGAACATCGTTTTACATCAGAGTGCATTAGAGTCCGAATCGTGAAAATGTAGTTTAGTGGGTCGATTCGGACGGGTCGAAATTTACAAAATTATAATAAAAGTCATACTTAGCAAAATAGATAGGGTTGCTGATTTTTAATAAAAAGATGTAAATTGGGCGTTTTAGAGTCCATTCGAACTTGTAAAATGTTAACGAACATTATTAGATGATATATATATTTCAGTATGTTTTGGTCGTAACTAAAAATAGTAAGTCTATTATTGGAAACTTTAAATATGTAAGCATAACACGGAAAAATAAGGGCAAGTAAATGAATTATTGGTTCGTCGGGGTTTATCGGGAAACTTAAACATTTTATTTAACAATATTAGTATCTTCGAATATTTAAACTTTCCAGAATTAGAAACTTTCTAAAAATAAAAACCTTCCTAAAATAGAAACTTCCTAAAAATAGAATTTTTTCCGAAAAGTGGCGTAAATTAATGTTGAGCGTAACAATGTTAAAGAAGTGACTTAATCAATTAAAACTTAGGGCGCATGTGGATTCCATAATATATAATTATATTTATATATGTGTGTAGTAAATATATATTTATTTACTTATGCAACTTATGCATTTTCCCCTCGATCTTTATTTCTTTTAATCACGTACCACTATATTATAGGTCGTGGTTGAGGCGTGATTGTGATTATTCGTTCGTTGTTGAACCTCTTATCGGATACTACCTAATGTGAGTTCATAGCCTCGCCTTTTAACTTTTAAATTGTATTTATAAACCCCGCGAGGGAGATACATGCTTGTTTTACAAAATTGAACACAAGTAATTTTATGGTATGCTGGACCCGAATATGAGATTAATTGCATGAGTAGCTATTACCAAAGTCCCTAACATCATGAACTGTTAATTGCCTATAATGGGTGAGCGCTAGTACAAATAAATAGATCTATTGGGTTTGACAGCCCTGTCCGGGGGTATGAATCCGAATGTGAGCATCCAGTCAACAGACAATTTGTATTTAGAATTTTAGGTATGAGGCAATAATACCTAGTTGTGGGGAAACTTGATTTACATACAAGATATGTGTTAATGTTAAGGTTCGGTGTCATGAGCTAATTGCAATAGAAACGTGATTAATGTCTTGTCCGTACAACAAGTCACTCGATGAATTAAACTTGTGTTCCCGTTTTATCTCTTATAAACTATATGGATTCACTCAACATTTTTGTTGACTTTTTAAGCATGTTTTATCTCAGGCAACCAAGGGTGATGGATGCTGTGTACGAGGAGTCCACACTAAAGTTTTAAAGAACTTGTATTTTGTTCCATTTTATCAATTAATCATCAATGTTTTGGAAAACTTATGTCATGAATTTGGTAACGATCCTGTGGGACGAATGTTTAATTACTCTAAATTTACTATAAATGGAACAATATTTTAAAACGTCTCTCTTCGAGTCGTTTTCTATATTCTTGTGCAATTGTACTATGAATTAACACCCAAGATTGTATGTCCCGCTGCGTTGAAATTTAGGGGTGTTAAAATCAGGAAAGTCTGGATCTTCAAATCCTGGTGGTTGACATACATACACCTCTTCTTCAATCTTCCCACAGAGAAAATCACTTTTTACATCCATTTGATACACCACAAAGTCTTTAAATGAAGCATAAGCTAAAAATAGCCTAATTAATTCAATTCTTGCAACAGGGGCAAAGACTTCATCATAGTCAATCCCTTCTTGTTGTGTGTACCATTGAGCAACCAATCTTGCTTTATTTCTTATTACAATTCCTCTTTTATCCTTTTTATTCCTGAAAACCCATTTAGTGCCTATAGCCCTTTTTCCATTTGGTAAATCCACTAAAGTCTAAACTTCTTGTAACTTGAATTGTAGAAGCTCTTCCTGCCTGTATAGCCTTATCCAGCTGGATCCTTCAATGCTGGAATTACCTTTTTGGGTTCTTCTGTGATATAAAAAACAAGACAATTAAGCAGCCAGGTTTGAACGGTTTTATGTATTTGTTCTTTGTTGAATAAGTACTCTTAACAAACCCATTGTTCCTGTTAAAACTCTTGACATTCTTCTTGTTTGTGTAGCAGATTGTGATTTTCCCTCCTTTGGGGTTCCCTCCAAAAGCAACATATCTTCCATCTATCTCTTCATAGTCTGTAAGATAGGACTTGTTCCTTGTCATGTGCCTTGAGCATCCACTATCAATCACTCCATGATCTTGTAAATCCATTTGTGGATTGCCCTGCACACATTAGATAATAAAATCAGTTTCTTTTAGGGACCCAAGCCATCACTGACTTGGATATGCCTTGTGCATCAATATAATTAAACTTCTTTAGGGTGATTGATGCACTGTTGAGTTTAGAAACATGGTCTAAAACTTTAGTCTTTGGTTTCCAAACAGCATTAACTACTGCTTTTGGCCTAACAGTATTAACAGCATTAACATTATTTCCCTTAACAGCATTAACTACTGCTTTTGGCCTAACAGTATTAACATTTTTATCCTTAACAGTATTAACCCTCTGATTAAAATTACTGTTTTTAAATTATGTATTGTTGTGAATAGGCCTCTTAACAGTTGAATGTGCCTTTTTAGAAAGATATGACATTGGTCTAGCAACATTCACTGTTGTTTTTATGTGAGCAGCATTAACTTGTCTAGCAGTATTAATTGATACTAAGCTAGACTTCATTAGTACTGCTCTTGGAACCATGTTTTTTTAGCATAGGAGTGAGTCTTTTTAGCAAAGTTTTGATGATTCACCCTTTGAGCATTGTTCCAAACAAGTTTTACCATCATTTGTTTTTGAAACTGTTTATGATGGTAATTGCAGTCAACCTGTAAATGATCAAAACTTCCACACACATAACAGGCATTATTAAACATCTAAAATTTTTTTTGGTAAAGAGTTTCCTCGGTAAATTGTATTACACCAAAAATCGTTGAGGTACAAAGGATAAGGGTGAAGTCCCTTATCTCAGTCCAAAGAGAGGACACTTACAAGCAACAAATTGCTACTAATCTACTCTCTACATAAGAATGACATGCCATTCTTATCACTACCAAAATAAGAAACAACAAAATAATAAACATCCATAATAGCCCACATGTTCTTATCAATACTTCCATATTGGAATCGCAATCCACTTTCTGATGAAAAATTGATAAACTGTCATGCAACACCATCATCAGGAGCACATAATTCCAAATATGTTATAATTAGCGAACCCTAACCAATAAGAAGGTAGAGTAATTCATATCAACGAGCGAAACAGATCAGAACGATTACAATAATTTCCAAATAGCCACCGTGGCTAACTTCCATAGAACAAACCAAAGATAACCACAATGACACCCACAAGCATGCGTAGTATAACCATGTTTAGACCCTTACCGAGTATACCCTGCCATTAAGTGTCAGCCAACCAACTTCTTCCACCCATGATTAGCATTAATCGATTGGAATCCTTCATCCATACTAACCATCATTACACCAGTAGCAGACTGTCACGTTTACTTGGTAATAGTGCAGCCCAAACGTAGAACGGATCTGATATAACAAGTTCTAGGGTTTATGAAAACCCTAACAACCATATAACTTCCGTCACACAAACCAAGTGACCACTTCATCTCCATTTAAAGGCATGAACAAGACAAAAGTTGAAACCGAAAAACCCTATAACTAGGGTTTGAATCCCATATGTAAATCAAACCAAACTGCAATATGAATTACATCATTGTAGCAAGCCATATTCATCCAATGGAGAACTTACAACAGACCGATATTCCATTCAATGATTAACGGCTTTCAAAAAACCGCACTATCTATGTAATTAACCATGGCAGCCAAACCCTAATATGATTACTTCCAAATAACATTTATTCCTAGAAAAACTCCCATTCCAATTCAAAACACCCTCGTACGGTTACAATATGATTAGCAAAACCTAATCATGCATCACACTTCCATTAAAATGAACCAAACCAGGAAACAAACACATCAATTGGATCGTCAATACTAAATCGAATCCCTAAAACTACGGATAAGGAATCGAGTACTTGCAGCACCAAGACAGATCCAATATTAGCAACAATAGATTAGGCAAAAATAGACCCTAACAAAAGAATCAATCAACAAACCGTAACCCTAATCCACCGCCAGGATTGGAGGAGCAAACGCCAAGGACCCACGAATAGACCCATAGCAAAACCAGGATATATGTTCATTACCAACCGAAACCCTAACTACACTATTTCGCCGGCGAAAGAGATTTCCATAAAGATAGAGCTTTTAAACCGACAACATGCCACCCCTTTACAAATACCTTAACCCTAACTCACATGTCTAAACACCATAAATGAATTAGTATATATGCTAGATACAAGGAATACTCCACAACCATAATAGATTCGATGTTCTTATAGGATCTTTAGGGAAACCTTAAAAGAAACAATCAAATCAAAGACTGCATTGTATATCATCGTAACTAGTAATACGCAAAAACATTAAATGATCTAAAGAGCAATGTTAGAGAGGATAAATGGCCGGAAAAAACATGAGGGGTGGCGGCCGAAAATCGCCCCTAGAGAGAGTTTGTTTCCTAATCTTTGAGACATCATATTGTTCTAATTTGTTTGATTGCCTCTTAGACTGTGAGTGTTTTGCCTATGTTTCTCAACTTGTTTAATAGTTTTTCTAGCAGTTTTCTCTTGTTGCTTAGGTTTGACAAACTCTATCTTAGCAATAGGCTTAACTGTTTTCTTCTCAGTTTTAGTTTGAGACACATTTTCTTCCTCACTATCTGACACCCAATCTTTAATAATTAGAGAATCATTAGGCTTCCTAACTACCTTAGACACTTCTTCATCAGACTTTTTTTTCTCAACTACAGGTTTATTAACAAACTCATCTAAACCAGTAAAAGATAAGTCAAGTGTTGGAGGCAAGAAGTTTCCTGTGTAGGGAGTTGGAACTGCATTATAACCTAAGCGTTTCTTGCAGTTGTCAACAATCTGACTTTCTATGAGTTTGTTTAAGCTTTTAGATGCATTTATCAAATTTTGTTTTTACATTAAATTGATTCCATTTTTTTTCTTTTGAGCTATTTTAGCTCTATCCTAGATCTCTTAGATAGCTATGATCTTTACATTCAATTTTCAAATTTTAAGACCTTTAATCTATGTGAATATAGTCATTTGCCTTATAAACTTCAAGTTTCTCTTCTACTGACTCTAATCCTGTCTTGTAAGCTAGAACCATTAACTCAGATTTCTTAAAAACTTTATGTAGTTGATCATATTGAGATTTAAGGGTTTCAATAGTTTTCAAACAAGATTTTGAACAATTTGAATTGTTAGATACCTCTGAGTCAGAACTTGAAGATGAGTAAGCCATGAGTGCATAATTAGGTCCTTCCTCTGCCTGATCACTCCAGTCATACCCACCAAGACCATCACATGACACCAAAGCTGTGGAAGTGGATGTTTCCACAGGCACAGTCCTTCTTGTGCTTTCCTTGTTCTTGTAGTCTTGATTTCTTGGAGCTCTGCATTCTTTAGCAAAATGTCCCTTCTTGTGGCAGTTGTAGCACTCCACTTTGGACTTATCAAAGCCAACAGACTCATTGCCATTGATAGTAAGCTTCCTACCTGTATTCTTCAAAAACCTTCTAGCCCTCATAGTCAACATAGCCATTTGCCATCTCAAATCCATCTCTTCCAAATCATCTAGATGGATTTGTTGCAAGTCCTCATGTGCAAGTTGAGGATTATTTGGTTGACTAGCAAGGAATGCACAAATAACAGCATCACTCAAGTTGTCAATATTAGAAGCATTAACTTGAGTATTAGCAGCAGAAACTCCATTAGCAGTATTAACTGCTTGAGCAGTACTAACTGCTACATTAGTGCTGCTATTGTTGTTATTTGAAGAGGACACAAAAGCCATGTTCTGTGTGCTTGAACTTTAGCTAGACATCCCTTTGACTTCTGGTTCATACACCTTAAGGTTGTTGTAGAGATCATCTATGCTCATTGTATCCAAATCAGTTTTATTCCTCCACACAACAACATGTGTGTTCCATCCAAGTGACAAACTTTTTAATAGCTTCTAGTTCACATCTTCTTGTAAAATCGTTTCTCCCAAAAGCTCCAACTGACTCACAAACTTTTGAAGCCTATCAAAGGTTTGATCAAGCATCTGTGAGCTTGGAGCAGTAAAGTTTTCATATTGCTGCTTTAAAAGATTCCTTTGGGTCTTCTTTGTAGCTGCATTCCCACCAAATCTCTTTTCTACAGCTTCCATCAATAGCTTAGCATCCTTAATTGAGTTAAACTTTAATTGATGTTCATTAGGAATGACCATCATTAAAGTACTTCTAGCTTTCACCTCTAATCTTTTTTGAGCCTTCTCTTTAGCAGTTGTAGGAGGCATTACTTTCTCAACACCCTCCACAACTGTTGTTTTTGGTACAGTGTTTCCATTCTCTATGACTTCCCAAAGTGCATAGTCTATCATCTTTATCCTTTCTTTTGTTTTTATCCTTTCTCTGACAGTAGAAACTCTTTCAGCAGTCTTAATCTTTGAGCAGTAGTAACTTATACACCAGCAGCATTAATTGAGCAACAGTAACTCTAAGATCATCAAAAAGTCTTTTAATCCCAGCATAGTCATCTCCAAATACCACCTTAGGTCCTGGTTGTTCCACATATTTGTGTAGGTAACTTTTAACACATGTCATATGCCTTGAGAATCCACTATCCATGTACTAAATGGACTTCCTGATGTCATAGTTTCTCATTGAGATCTTAACCTATTCACCATTTCTGGCACTTTCTTTGCCAACAACAACATTTTCATCATCAGCAAGTACCATGAGAACCTTCACTTTAACCATTTGATTATCATCTGATAACACATCTTCTTCATCCCATTCATAAGCTTCAACAACAAGACATTTGTTCTTGACCATTGATGATTTGGAAGCTAAAGTACTAGAACCGAGGAGGGCCAGCTTAGCCTTGACTTTGTTATATTTGGCTTCAAAGTCTTTGGTTGGCCTCAGTTTAGGTTTCTGTTGAGAGGAACTGAAGAATTTTTGTGGCGATCTGTCACATTCCATTGTACTTAAACATTTCTTGTGAGTAATATACTTTTCCGGGGTAACCCTTTACCCAAAAAAGGAGATGAGTATAAAGGAACTGAAGTCTTTGAGAAACAATCTCTAGCAAAGTGACATTTTCTCCCACATTTATGGCATTGAGTTGCATCAGTTGCCTTTACACCACTGAACCTTTGAGACCCCTTTTTGAAGAGCCTTTTGGACTTGGCCAAAAGAGCTCTTTCATGAAATTCTATATCAAGGTCATTCATGTACTCCTGACTGCTTCTCAAATCCTCTTCATCATCAGGACTATCTTGAAAGTCCTGGACATAGAGGTTGCGATGAAAGCATTTAAAAGGGGTGTTGCAGTGGTTAGTGATTTCTTCTTTTCATTATCATAAATACTGTCTATAAGGTTTTCTTCATATTTGAGTTTACCAAATAGAGAAGCAAGCTCAGAATCTTTAACATGATTAATGTTTCTGAGACTTGGCAAAAACTTAGCCACTTCTTTGGTAACCCATTGATGAAACCAGTATTTATCTCAAGCTTTGAAAGTTTGATACCATTATTTTCTAGTTCATTCATCAAAGCTTTGTATCTGGTGAAAGTTTGTGTTAGATACTCACCTTCTTTGAATTTAAAGGTATTGTAACACAACTTCAGTTCCATGACCCTACTTTCTTTCACATCAGAGGGCCCCTCATGATATAGTATCAGGTCTTCCCAGGTAGATTTACTGTTTCACAATTGATAACACTATTCATTTGGTCATCTGGTAATACAGACATGATGAGACTTTTAAGTCATTGATCTAAGTTAGCAACCTTTCTTTCATCAACTGTCCACTGACCTTCTGGTTTTCAATTACCAGCAAATATTGGGACAAAAGGACCATTTTCAATAATGTTTTTGAATTGAGGTTCAATACCAATTATATGACACATGAACCTCTTCTTCCAATAGGTGAATTTTTTCACCTCAAGCATAGGAGCAACATTTAACTGGCCACCCTTATATTCAAGAGTCTGTGGTACTTCTGCTGCCATTTTAAATGGATCTTGATTTTCAAAATCTTTTAAGCAATTATAATTTTTTTTGAAAAGATTTTACAAATCAAACTGCTATGATACTGATTGTTGGTCCCCTTGAATGTGATATAAGGCTGCCCACTATCGATTATGGTCGCGACCTACATTTTTCGGTGCCACATCAGCTTTCTCTCTCCGGCGACCTACAGGCGACCTTTTCCCACTATGAGGTGACCTTCATTTTTTTTTAACTTCAAATTTAAATTTCATTAATAATAAAAACATTACATAAATAATAAAAAAACATTACGTTATAATAAAAAAAACATTACATAAATGTTAAGGTTAACCACTGCCACTTCCAAGAACAATATCTTTACGGAAAACCTCAACCACATTTCGCATTGTTATGTTAAGGTAATGCTGTGATGGTTTAGGAGTAAAAACAGAGACATTAGCTAGTATCATAGCAACGCCTACAGTAATATCATTTTTATAACCACCCTCACCAATGACTTTGCGATGTATTGTTCCAGGTATTATACCTGAGATATATTTTAGAGTCACATTTAGGTCGCTAAGCATATTAGGAGAACAAGACTTCACTATTGCAACAACTTGTTCAAGTTTTCCCTTTTTCAGAAAGTTGTCGACGTCTCCCAAACATCCAATTACAGTGCCACAAAATGCATTCGCATAGTTAGTGGCTCTAACCCACACTGGACTCTTAAAGTCATCATCCTCACCAAGATCCTCAATAACTTTGTCCATATATTGTTGTGTGGACATTAAAGCCCCATCCGGATCTAGAATAAAAACCTTTTCTTTAAGCAGCCATGCTTGCTGAACAAGACCTACAGGACCGGGTATTATCCTAACTGGATTTAGGGTTGAGGGAGATGGTTTAACACGTGTGCTACTAGAGAGCTGAACAATACCTGCAGGACCGGGTATTATCATAATTGCATTTGGGGTGTAAGTAGATGGTTCAACATGTGTGCTACTAGAGGAACGCACAACGGGTGTTAAATGGAGATCGGAATCATCTATATCTAGACTGAATTCCCATGGTACATTTTTGTTATTGAAATTGAAAGCCATTTTAGAGAGTTGGATAAGAGGTTGTATGATATAATAAGGAGATGGTGAGGGTATTTATAACGAAAAACTAGCCGTTAGAATTCAAAATTTGAAAATATAATAACGGAATTTAAAATAACAATACTTTATTTAAAACATTAAATTAAAACAACATTTAAAACATTACATTAAAATAGTTCCTAGTTTATTAATCTGATGACTCGTATTCTAAATCATATCTCACCACCCCAAATTCAAAAAAGAATTCATCATCATCAACTTGTTTTTGCCTAATCTTCTCCTCTCGTGCTTTTTCATCCATTGCTTTTCCTTTTAGTATTTCTCTTAAGGCTTCTTCATCTAGATGTAGTTGATGTAGCTCTTTCTCAGTAAGATATAAATTCAAGGGCCGACTGTGATTAACACAAAACGTTATAGTGATAAGGGGGGCCGAAAGTAAAAAAACCAGTGGAAAAGCGGCTTGTAATATAAGTAATTAATGAATAAAGTAGGTTGATTAGGGGTGGCTCAGCACCCACTAGTCACCCTACTAGCTCCGCCCCTGTAAGCCAAAAAGAAACCAAGAAACAAAGCCCGAGAGTCGTTACTCTAGCCGTACGAAGCCGGAAAGTCCCGATTCTGACCCGTTTCCAAAGCTATAACTTAAATCAGGTTTATTAAGCTTATATTCTGTCATGTATATGTCATAATGTATATGTTCTTGCTAAAATCATTATTATAAGCTATTGAACTCAAAGACCTAAGTGTTATGCCTTTTTGATCCAAATACCGTTACACCCGAACCCTAATTTCATGTTTTTACTTAAACATTGGGTTTAAACTTTAAATTTTGTTATAATAATCCTATAAGCTATCATAATGTTCAAATTAAGTGCTTTGATAAATTCCATAAGAAGAATTTGACTTAAAACGCGCGTTTTCATTTTGAAACCCTAATTTGACCCGTTTTACCTTTTAACTTAACCGAATCGTTAAATTAAACTTATGTTGTGTTAAACTTCAATATTTTGTTTATTATACTCGATAAATGGACTTTGAAATGTTTAATTAGCTTGATGCAATTTGGAATGTTTTGTAATTATAATCCATGCAAGGGCTATACATCGTAATTCAGCAACTTATAACTAAAGACTCCTAAAAGTGTCATTTTATCAAAGTTATAACTATAGGGGTCTATTATGTCACTTTTTAAAGTATAAGGTTTACTTGGTATATCAATAAAAGTTGAAGGACCAAAGTCGTAAAATGCAACCTCTAGGGGTTACTTACACTTTTCCAAACCCCTGGTCTAAAATGGTACATTTTGAAATAGTGTAAATCATATTCCAAAATTTACAGACATAACTTTTAATTAAATGATCCCTCGTGCTTAACATCTCCAGATATTGAATAAAATGCTTAAAACTGCTTATGTTCTAATCCTTATATCATTCATCATCGATGTGCTTTCAAAAATCATGTCCCGGATCCATATCATACCACAATACTAGGGAGCTTCATATTAAGAAGTTTCATCTTGGTACTACGTTCTGTCTGAGTTGTTGGGTTTACGATTTAAAGTGCCCTAGCTCCACAAACGTTTACTAAATGACTTCTAAACTATGATGGCCCGAACGGTGTTATGATAATTTTTATATCAAAACCAACATCGATATCCAAAAACTTATATATACAATCAAACTAAGACTTGCCATATATTAACCCAGGTTGTCTGTGATTGCCGTGTTGAAGCCGTTACTTTCATTCCCTATACATTAGCTATCAATTTCCCTATAACTGTTCAGGTGAGTTCATAGCCTCCATTCATCTTTTTAAAAACCCGCGAGAGAGATATCTTGCTATAAAACATGAATGCCATTTTATTTCTTACATTGCTATTCAATTTACTATTGCCTAAGTAACTGCTTTGCCTTTAAGTCCCCATAATCATGAACCGTTAATTACTCTCTGTAGTAAGCGCGAATGTTGTGAATATATATATTTGGGTTGGACTCCCCGTTGGTGTATCCAGTAACGATAACCAATTGCACATCATTAGAAATCACGCGGGTATTTTGGCAAAGGTGCCCGCAGGGGCAATTTTTTATCAATATAACTAAGCCATCAGATTCTTGAGCTAATGGGCAATATAAATTATATTTTTCATAATATGGGTGTTAATCAACGTAACCACAAAATATCGCATTTGCATTCAAATTTATATTACTTTAGACCTATGGATTTCACTTTCAACCTTTGTTAGTTGATCTTTTTAGCATGTTTTATCTCAGGTAACTAATGGCACGGAGTGACGAGGACACGAAGATGGAAAAACCGTTATCATTCAAATGTTGTATTTTAGATTCTGGAAACCTCTCGTTTGTAAAAACTCTGAAGAAATAATGAATGATAACTATTTCATAAAACGACTCTTTTTGATTCGTTTTCTATGATTATGACTGTTGTACCCTTGAAGTAATACCCCAGATTAGCTTCCGCTAAGGACATAGAGGATGAGACTTTTGAGTCACTGATCTAAGTTAGCAGCCTTTCTCTCATCACCTGTCCATTGTATTGCTGGTTTCTTTTGACCAGCTGTCATAGGAACGTATGGACCGTTCTCAATGATGTTTTTGAATTGAGGTTCAATGCCTATTATATGGCACATGAATCTCTTCTTCCAATTGGTGAAAAAATTTCACCTCTAGTACAACAACACCATTTAACTGGCCACCCCTATATTCAAGAGTCTGTGGTACTTCTGCTGCCATTTTGTATGGATCTTGATTTTAAAAATCTTATGAGCAGTTTATCAAAACTTTTGAAAATGTTTTACAAATCAAACTGCTCTGATACCATTTGTTGGTCCCCTTGAATGTGATATTAGGTTTATCAAGTTAAACTAATCACATTCCATGACAACAAAGTGAGTTTTAAACACACACATATATATATAAGCAATATAAAGAACAAGTTTAAAACACATAGAAGTAACTTTTCAACGTATAGGTTCTTATTAGAATCAAATAAAGAATCTATGACACACCTTGCTTGGACCGACGCGACTGATCGTCGTCCGGCCCGTAATGGGCAGGCCCTGAAGGTTTATCAAGTTAAACTAATCACATTCCATGACAACAAAGTGAGTTTTAAACACACACACACACACATACACACACACACACATTATATATATTACATATATAGAAGAGAGCCTGGGAACGATTGATAAAGGTTTATATATATATATACATATATAATATAAAAATCGGATCGATTGAGAAGGATATATATATATATATATATAATATAAATATATATAATATATAAATATATACATATATATATATATATATATATATACTATATATAGATATATAATGTTGGAGTTTGTGTGTGGTGTGTGTGTGTGGTGTGTTGTGTGTGTGTGTGTGTGGTATAGACATATATATAATATATATTAATATATATATATATATATATATATATATTATATATATAAAATATATATTATATAATATATATAATATATATATACACACAAACATAGAGTAAGGATCAAATGAGAAGAATAACTAAAATGAGAATGATGAGAAGAAACCACAACCCACACATTTTCAGATGCACCTACAAAAATGGATGCATCTCCCCTTAAACTTCTCCTCCTAGTTTGAAATGTGTGGCTAAATGCCTTTTATTCCTTCTTATTTTAGTTTTCTTCTCACTTGATCTCTTCCCTACAATACATACATATATATAATATATATATATATATATATATATATAAATATATATATATATATTAATATAAATATAATATTAATATAAATATATATATATTATAAATATATATATGTATGTATGTAGTATATATATGGTTTGTAATATATATACATATAGTATATATATATATATAATATATATAGTATAACATACATATATATATATATACATATATATATATATATATATATACATATATACATATATAAAAATATATATATACATATATATATATATATATATATATATATATAAAATTAATATATTATAAGTTATATATTATATACCATACACATATATATATATATAAATATATATACATACACACACACACACATATATATATATATTATATATATATTATATATTATATAAAATATATAGATATACTATATAGCATACCATATATATCAACATATATCATCATACATATATATATAGATATATCTAAATATTATATAATATATATATAAATATAATATATATATATATATAAAGAACAAGTTAAAACAAAACATACAAAAGTAACTTTTCAATGTATAGGTTCTTATTAGAATCAAATAAAGAATCTGTGACACACTTTGCTTGCGGAATAGCAAAGTGGTTGAATGACAATTGGGGTGTGATCTCCTCTAAATTAAACATGAACAAAAGTTACAAGTTTAAGAACAAACTATTAACTAACACTTAAGCTTCAGCTCCAGTAGTTCTTTTAGTTTGTTTGGGAGTAAATGCTCTTTAATATGTATCATATTAATTGGAAGATGTGGCATTTACTCCTTACATCGTATTCCTTTTATAAAAGGAAATTAGGGTTTACATGAGATACCTTTAGGACACATGTCATGCATTAGATAGGTGGTTGAGATACCATATAATGCACGCATAGCTAAGGGTACAATGGTATAATCCTTTAGGGAAAGTAGTTGTACTTCTATATCAACTTTAGAAGTATCTTTCCCAAAGAGATTTGCTTTATTCTTTTTGATATAAAACAATCTGTTTCCCGCTTTGTAAACCTTCTAGAAGATAAAATTTTCATTTCAGCTTCTAAGAGGAGATCGACATCGTTCAGCTTGAAATTGCCAACCAAGCTAAACTGAAGCTCTTGCTAAGGTCTTCCTCAGTTTCTGAACTGCCACATAAACTAAAGTGAAGATATTGCTTGATCTTCTAAGTACCTAAAGAATTAAAGCTGAAGTGTCTTCAGCTAACTCAAGCTGAACTGTCTTCAACTTGTTTACACTTAGGGGATTTTATGTTTAAATCTACTGAGAGACTGAAGGGCTCAGGAACTGAACCAACACAAAGCCGCATTCCGATCATCAAGGTTCGTTGAGATTCCCGGAGGGTCCTGAATCCACTTGGGAGCGAAAATACAAAATTTTATAACAAATACCATCATCTATTCCCATATACCACCAATCGAATTTCAAGACAAAATTCATTTAACGGGGAAGACTGTGACAACCCACATTTTTCAGGTTTACTTTTATATAAAAAAACTTGAACGTTTTACTTTGAATACGTGAAAAACATGATTTAACGTATAACCAGGAAGTTATCCCGCGACTATGAAAAACGTCGTTGAACGCACAACGACTATAGACTAAATTTATTCTACTCATAACAAGTATGCTATCATCATAATGAGCATGATTTACATTTTATATGCATACAGTTTTAAAAGTTTTACGTAAATCAATCATACTTGCATTTTGGTGCATGCATGCATGCACAACTTACCCAATACCAGCACCATCTTTACAAATACATTATAACACTTATATACTTTCAAAATTTTATTTTCCCTCCCCCTTTAGTCACCAAAATCAGCCACCCCCTTTCCTAAAAGAGTAACCCTAACATTGTCGTTCCTTTGGTGTTTTCCACATACCCTAAACCATGTATATCTTGCATCTATGCACCAACACTTGCCTAGTCTCTTCAAGGTGTCATTTTCCCCCTTATTTCTTCCATAAAATACAGCTCAAGGCCTCCCATCTCCTCCCCATGCACACACCATCTCCTTTTGGTGTTACAAAAGTAGATTCCATGAAATCCTCTTTAAACCTTGCCATCTTTACTTTCTATATAAAGAGACCACCTAACCATTCTATAATAACACTTAAACACACACTTTTCTCTTCTTTATCCTCTCTAATAACGAAGCAACAAAAAGCTTAGGCAAGGGTTTCAAGCTTTTGATTAAGGATTTACACATAAACTAGGGTTTGGTGCTTTAGGGTTTATTAGTTATTTTGGGTTGTTCTTGCATAATTAAGAATCCATATTCATCCATCATTATAAGTATCATTATTTTCATAATTTCATATATATGCATCTCATATATGATTTATAGCTTCTTAGTATGCTTGTGTATAAGTAAAACATGTTAAAAAGCTTGTTTTATAAGCTCTGTATTTAAGCAGATTTGTGTAGTAACTTAATGGCTTGTAAAGACCAATTTAATGGAACCCATGAGTAAAACTCTTTTCATATTATCTAAATATAGTGTGTTACCTAAAATTCTGAAGGTGGCCAAAAGGATTCGGGTTCGTACTCATTTTTAAATGATTTTTACAAGATTAGTGCGTAAAACAGAGTTCTGGACTTTGAATGGATTTATGACCACTTTAGGAATAGAATGAATTTTTTGTCCACTGAGACTTTTGTAGAGGATATCTTAACTTAAATATAACAAGTTGGAACAACACTAGAGGATAAAAATTAAGTGAGTTATGACCAAAACAAATTCGGGTAAATTTTTTGCTTTCTGGGCAGCAAGACCTTTGTGTCTTCTAGACCACTTTTGAACCCTTTAAACTTTGAAACAATTTATGAGACTTATATTTTTAGAAAGATAACTCAAAAACCTTTAACTTAGGATTTTCAAACACATTATTTCAGTATAAAACATGAGAGATACGACCCCGTGAAGTTGAGAAAACCCTATTTCTAGCCAACTATTTTAATAACTTATATATATAAAACACTTGTAGCTTTTGTTTTAAAATATATTTTGGACTTGGAAAACCTTAGACATAAGCATATTAGGTTGTGTAATATATTTATAAATATTGTATGCATTTAGTACACTCATTGTTGTAAACCTAAAGCGCCTCATTATTTAATTAGGTTTTCTGAACCACTACTTTGATTGAGGGGAGTTTCATGGCCCCTATTTTACTTGTTTTGTACCTTTTTTGGGGGAGAATACATGCTCGTTTACATGCTAGTTTATCTTATAACAATGCGATTACTTTTTAAGACTTTGTGAGTTTTTATCCCCACTTTAACTTTCTTTATAATTATTTTGCAAATCTCGGGGTGAGATACATTACTTGTTTTACTTATGGACACAAGTGACACTTAAATGATTACGGATTAGCCTAAGTACCATTAACCTATTGTGCCCACTATCATGAACCGTTAATTTACTTTGTATAAGCGCGAATGTTATAAATAGATCTATTGGGGTTGACACCCCCGTCCAGGATTGGTGCTAACATGGCCAATTGACGTATACCATGTCGAAACTCTAGGTGGTCTCGGGTTAAGACACCTGCATCTGGGCCAAGACTAGTAAAAATACGAGACACTATCGTGGCGTAATTATTCTTTATATGGCATTGTATGTGTTACATGTCATACACTTTAAATCTTGTGGTCCACACTATGCTTATTGAACGTCACTAATTACTAAATACTTTTTGTGGTACTGTGAGTGAAGCAGTGCTTACTAAACACTTTTCATGATATCGTGAGTGAAACAATAGGCACTAAAAACTTTTGGTTCTCTTAAATACTTTACTTAAACCTATGAACTCACCAACTTTATGTTAACATTTTAGCATGTATTTCTCAGGTCCGTCACTAGCATATTGCATGGCTAGCACTGAAGTTCATGGTAAAGTCTCGAGAAGGAGGTCGCATTGCACTGGGTTTCACTACATGAACACTTATCGTTGAATTGTACTAAAATGTATATTTTTACTTTGATGTAAAACCATGGGATTTTAATGATTGTAAACTTCAAGTATTTAAAATGAATCAACAAGGTATTTTTAAACGACTCATATAGAGGTCGTTCTTTATGACTTGTGTTATTGTGCTATGAAATAACGCCCCGATTACCAGTTCGCTGTGATATTTTATGGGTGTTACAATATATCTGGGACCGTCCCACATTTTAGGGACCGTCTACAGTAGAGACGCTCCTTTCTCTTACCTATAAATACTAGATTGTCCCAGCTATTTTACAACATTTTGCACACAGTTTTCTCTGTTATAAATCTATCTCTACATCTCTCTAAATCTTTGATCATAAACTAGTTTAATCTTGTTTAACAAGTGATCCATTCTTTTTTTTCTCAAGTGAAAGAGAAGAACACTCATATTCGCCAAGAAACGAAGTGTTGTAGTTTAGTGTGTCTATACGATCTTCTTCTAGGTTCGATCTTTTTATTTTTCTTTTTGTGTAGTTGCGTAGATCCGGTTAGTGTATAAGTCCGAAAGTATTATATACGTGTCAGTTAGTATTTTAGGCCTTAAAATACACTTGTGAAGTGGTAGATTGGTTCTAGCTAAGATTAGGACTCGACATTTAGCTTAGTGTCGGAAATTAGTATAAGCGGTGTGTCATGGTTTTCTTTGCCTTTAGGGAGCTTGTTGACATAGTGAAATCTCGAGTCGGATACTTGGGGAGTGGAGTAGGGCGAAGAAGAGCTTCATAGCTGAACCACTATAATTCTCGGTGTTGTGGTTTGATTGTTCTATCTCTTTACTCTTATCTTGTCTTTTATATTTTGTAGATATTGTTTATATTGTGTTTGTAATTGTTTATACTTATATATCATTGATATATATTGTTGATTGATCTCACATAAACTATAATCTAAGATTTTTACAAGCAAACTTTTAAAATGTAAATTAACGGTGAAACTATTCAACCCCCCTTCTAGTTTTCACAATTTGTATCAGGAGCTAGGCCACCCAAGATTTTTAAAATATATTGTATTTTATAGCTTGAATCGAACTATGAATTTTGACAAAAATCTAGAAGGGAAATCTATGCAAAGACCACCACTTTTTGAAAGTGACGGTTTTATCTATTTGAAAAATAGATTCGAAACTTATGTGAAATCAAAAGATCTTGATCTTTAGCATGTTATTACTGAGGGTGATTTTCTGCCTATCCAAAATAATTCGAAAACCAAACTAGATGAGGTTGTTCTATTTGAAAAACAAAATGATGATCTTAAAAAGAGACTTGCAAAATATAGCAAAGCTAAAATGGTTATTTATAATGCTTTGCCTATAAAATAATCCGAAATAATTTTTATGTGTATACGGCAATAGAAACTTGGAAAACTTTATTAATCACCCATCAAGGTAATAGTCAAGTCAAAGACAACAAGATCGACCTTTTGGTGCAACAATATGAGCAATTCATTATTTCCAAAGACGAATCTATAGATAGTGCTTTCGCTAGGTTTAATACTATTATTACTAGTTTAAAAGCTAATGATGAAGGTTACTCTAGCAAGTACTATGTTAGGAAGTTTCTTAGAGCTCTACATCCTAAATGGAGTGAAAAGGTCACGACGATCGAAGAGTCAAAAGACTTGACATCACTATCACTTGATGAACTCATTGGGAACTTAAAAGTTTACGAATTGATCATAAAGAAAGATTCTAAAATAGTCAAAGTTAAAAGAGAAAGGAGATCTTTTGCCTTAAAGACTAAAATGGAATCTAGTGATGAAGAAAGTTCAACTTTCAGATGTGAAGACCAAGAATACGCCATGGCGGTTAGAGACTTCAATAAGTTCTTCAAAAGAAGAGGTAGGTTCGTAAGACAACCACAAAATGATAAAAAGACATTCCAAAGAAGTCGGGACGAAAAGACGGCAAACGTGATAGGAAGTGTTTTAGATGCAGAGACCCAAATCATCTTATCGGAGAATGTCCGAAACCACCGAGATACAAGAACCAAAGAGCATTTGTTGGAGGTTCTTGGAGTGATAGCGGTGAGGAAGATGATGAAAAGGCTAAAGACAAAACGTGTCTCGTGGATCAAGCATATAGTGAGGTACATTCTGAATCCTCTTATTTTAGTGATGAAAACTCTTCAATAGATAGGTTTACTCTAGATAGTGGTTGTGTAAAATGAGTTTAAAAATAATCACTAAAAACAAAACTCGAGAAAAATAAGGAAGTTGATCTCAAGTGTACAACATGTCAAAAACTTAAAATTAAAAACGCAAAACCCAAAGAGGAAGCTTCCAAGCTAACTCAATTTCAAAAGAGTACACACTCACTTAACGAAATGCTAAGTTTCCAAAAACCCTTTGGAGATAAATTGGGTCTTGGTTTTAACTCATTTGAAGCATCAACAAGTGGGACTAAGAAAATTAAATTTGTAAAATCTCAAACCTTTGAAACAGCAGGTGACGGCCCCCAGATTGTCCAGTCGGTCCCTAAAATAAATCAGGGACCGTCTGACAAAAAATGAAAAATCAGTTTCGTTTTAAATAACATAAAGAAGTGATGGGATTCTTCGAAGAAGAGATCAAAGAACGCCTAAAGTTCAGGAGGCAGATGAGGAGATGGGAATGTTTTGTTAGGAATGAAAAAAGTGTTTACTATTCATTAATAAGTTGTCTTTATATTTGTTAGTGCAAATATTACGATATTTAATCTATACATCCTCTTTATGTTTTGGTGATGATAAACATGTAACTTGTAATACATAACGTAAAGTGCTCAAGTTACTTGTAATCACAAATCATCAATGCATTCATACATCAACATCTCTCGACGTCTCAAGTCTGCTTCAACAACAAATATAAGTTTGCACTCGACGTAAACCACTAAAGGTATGAACAAACAAACTTTAAATTTGTTGGATAATCAAAGAAATATTTTTTGTCCTTAACTTTACATTTTTATAAAATGTAACAAAACCTTTTTACAAAAATAAATTATACAAAATATTTTTGTAATTATAAGAAATGTTTTAGTTCAAATAAATATTTGAAATCAGATTGATAAGGGGGCCGGCCATAGAGCTTAGGGGGCCGACCATGCCTTTTTGCTCCCAGCTTTGCCTATAAATAATAGACTATTCCCATAGATTTTTTCACACTTTTACACATAGTTTTTCTCTGTTTTAAAACAGATTACATATATTTTAATCCTTGATCATGTACCTTGTTTAAATATTTGTTTACAAGTGATCCAATCATTCTTCTCCAAGTGCAAGAGAAGAATACTCGCAATCGTCAAGATACGATGTATTATAGTTAGTGCATTCGTGCCATGTGTTACATTTACGATGTATAGATCGAGTCAATGTTTTCCATTTTATTTATTAGTTGGATCGGGTAGATCGTGTATGTATTTAGGTGAGTAACTACTTGTGAGAGCAGTTGGTATTTTAGGCCTCAAAATACAACTGTGAGTGGTAGATCGGTTCTAGCTAAGATTAGAATTCGACATTTGGCTTAGTGTCAAAAATTGGTGTAAGCTACGTGTGTATGGTTTTCTCCTCCTAAAAGGAGCTTGTTGACTAGTAAAGTAACTCTCGAGTTGGGTACTTGCAGAGTGGAGTAGGGCGAAAAGGAGCTTCGTGATCGAACCACTAAAAATCACCGTGTCCAGTTTGCATTTCTTTTTACTTATCTCTTTATATTTATACTCGAATTTATCGCTTTATATTTATACTTGAATTATATAGATAATTGCTTGTTGTGTTTCTTAATTAGTTTTGATTATGTTTGTGTCGTGAATAGATGTAAACATTGTGCTTAGGTTTGTATTATTGTGATACGTTTTGATACTATATGTATAGTTAGTGTAGAACTAATATAAACACTCTTCCTATTGTGTCACGCTTGATTGAAAATTTGATACAAAACATTTTAAGTTTTTAAAAGGAAACGTATTTACCCCCTCTATGGTTTCCATAATTGGTATCAAAGCCACGTTGCTCTAATTTTCAAAACAAACGGATTTAAAAATTGAGTACGATCCATGTATCAAATTACCCATGAAGGGGGATTAAATATAAAAAGTGTTTTGTTGCTTGACTTGTATTAGTTTTGTTGTTATATACACTTATTATACTAGCTTGAAGTAAAAATGAGGCTTAAAATAAGTGTTATATGTTCGGTATCAAGTTCAGTAAGTTTTATGCCTTTCCGCTAAGTCACTAAATGATTTTGTATGTATCAGGTGGCGGCCTCCTGATCTCCCTAGGCGGCCCCCTTATCTCCAAAGGGCGGCCCCTTATCAATCAGGCGTCCACCTGACTGTTTCGACAGATTTGTGCAAACTTGTAAAATTCAAATAAAATCAACCGTAAGTCCGTAGAAGTCATGTCACCCGCCATTTTAAAGGTAATTGAGTCTACTTTCATATAAAAAATACTTTCAAGTATTGATTATAAATTTAATTCAGTCAAAAGTACAAAATACAACTTAATGTCCAAAACGTAGAGTTTCATTTTAACGTAAAACTTGTATTTTATTTTTTCTTTCGAGTAGGACATTTCTAGTCGATGTATCTTTGAAAAATAGTTTATATACCTTTTCAAAATATTAAACTTGTTTAATTTTCGAAAATGGGGAGGAAACTAATTTGTTTTCAAACAAAACCGAGCTAAGTAGACATTGTTGTATCTAATACACAAAACGACGACAAGTACTTTTGTGTGTTATGCTATATGATTATTTCTTATGTGTGTGTCTTAATACAATTAGTTAAACTCTTGTGCGCTTGTTACATTTCGTAGTTAAGCTATCTAGAAATATATGTGTAATATATGTCTTGTAAGTTGCTCGTTATTAGTACTCATGATAATGCACTAGTAAAATTTATGCTAGATTTCTTGTACTAAGTTGTGAAATTGTTTTTGCATTGCATATAGGCATAGATCACTTAATTTACAAATGTTACATAAACATCTTTTAAATCTTTTTGAGTATGATAATATACTTAGGAATAAGAGTTCAATAACTTGTCAAGTATATTGGAAAATGTGTTAAAACTCGTCACCTAATTATTTCCAAAGGTTTAATTTATTTCCAACAACACATTTAAATCTTTTCAACAACATACCTTGTTTGACCTTAAGTTGTTTAAACAAGAGAAAATAGATCATTTTAATACATTAGTATTTAAGTAAAAGAAAATTTATTTTTGATCTTAGAGTGTGCTTACATTGGTCTAACTTACAATTATAAATAATAAATCTTTGAATTAAAATAAATCTAGGGTTTATTGCAAATCCTAAAATTGAAAGCTTAACTTTCTTGGTAAGAAAAGTTATTTCCTTTGCAATGACATTTTGGTATAAAACTTCACATTAACATTCACCGGAAGTTAAAAACATTTACTCTAGTCAAATAATTAAAGATATTATATAAACATGTAATTGTTTTCAAAAGTTGTTTGTAATGTTTAAAAATGGCTAGGTAAGTTCTATACACTTTAAATGTCAAAACCATGCACATTATGCATGATACTCAATAATTTTTTTCTCACACATAAAATTGATGATTATCTTTAAGAAACAAGTTAGCTCATCATTTTAAATGTCCTCACACTTAATACTAGTCTTAGGTTTAATGGAACACACTATGTAAATCTTAATTTATTTTCTTTAAATGAGTGTTCGTGAGGGTCAAGAAAGATTTCGAGTATATATCAACTCATTATTCAAATTATGATTAATATCATTATCGAATCTAATTGACAAGCTTTTGAGTATGGACATGAAATCTGATTCTTATTTGTTTAGTTTCAAGATTATATCAAAATATAACAAAAGATATTATTTTGAATCTACATACTTGATTCGCAATTTTACATACACGTAAAATAATATACTTATAGAGAAATTAAGGAAATCCCCAAGTATCCCTTTGGACAATTCCACTCACAAAGATATATATATAGAATACGTATATTAAACCGGGCAAGTATGATCACCCGGGTCGTTTTCCCCAATGACTCGTGCAATGGAAACCTCGATCTCGTTCGGAATGGTTGATTTGAATAAGAAAAGAGATATTTTTGATTTAATTATACTACTAAAATTAAAGGCACAATTAAACAACTAATTAACAAATTTAAACTAATTACGAAGTAAATATAATGCGACATTGAGTGACCAAATGCAATTTAAACTTAAAAATGTAACTTGATTCCTTAAACCTAAATTAATGCTAAAGAAAATTTTAGGAAAAGAAAAATATTTTTTAAAGTGCTTTTTGGATTTTTTTTATGAATTAAATTCTAATTTCATTCTAAATTAATTCTTATAAATTTGAAATTAAATTGAAATAACTAAGAAAAATACTTTTTAAAACTGAATTAATTCTAAATTTTTTTTACTAATCTTTTATTTAAAAGATAAAAATTTAAAGTTAAAGTTGAAAAGTAAACAAAAAAACTAAAGGATTGAAAATTAAATGATTAAATCTACCTTTGAAAATTAATTTTTAAAAAATATAAAACTTAAACTAAAAAATTATATAAAAATATTTTTTTTATAAAAAAAAATAATGCAGAAAATTAATTTTATCAAAAGCCCTAATTTTTAATGAGTTATTTTAAACTAATTTAAGTAATTTAAACTAAAAACCTAATTTATTATTTATAAAAACTATTTTTATAAAACTTAAACTAAAAACTGCCAAAACACAAGGGTTAAAAGTGACAAGACAGAAAGATAAGGGTAGGCGGGGAAAATAAGTTTTTATATAAAAAACACAAAGTTCGAACTAATGGCAGAAATAGTCCCTTAACCTAGGGACTAACTAGACTAAACTATTTAAACTAACGAAGGACTTACTATGAAAATTAAAAGGACTAACTGTGATACTAGCAAGGACTAACTGAGTAACTTTTTACTAACAGAAACTTTCAAAAGTTACAAAACAAGCAAGATTGGCCCCTGCAACTTCTAACTACTAACAACCAGCATCCATATTGATTTATTAACTAACTTTTTAGAACAACTTTTATAAAACTTAATCTCTAACTTATTTGTAATAAGCTGAATAAGCTTATTAAGGCTGATAAGCTTCTACAGCTTAGTTTTCTACCTCTCAAACTAATGAACAAAGCAAAATTCAAGGCACTTGATAGATTTTTACTACTTAATAAAAGCTACTTAATCAAACATTAGCAAATCCTACAGCTTATTTAACTACTGCTAAACAGATTATTAAAATAGATAACCAACAGCTTATTAGGAAAAAGTAAAAGGACAAATGTAAAACGTAAATGGTGTGTACCTTAGTGTTCCCAGCATAAACAGCAATAAGCTGTGTGGAGCTTATGGCTTATTCACATAAGCTCAATCTCAAACCAACAATCCTAATCTAGCCTATAAGCTGACCCTCAGCCTACTACACCCTCTTGATACCATAGCAGCCATCCTTTTTCCAAAATGGTATCAAGCCTTGATCGAATCAACAATAACAAACACAAACACAAATTTTTCGACAGAGTTCAAATGAAAACACGAATTAATATAGAATAATACTTTTATTAAAAACTGAAATAAAGTTTCTTACAATATGAAATGGAATAACATGAAGTTGAAATTACAAATAGAACAACTACTCACTACTAAAAAAAATAAACTAAAGATAATCACCCCTAAGCTGGAATGAGGGGGGGTATTTATACCCGAAGCCTTGAGCTCTTGCCATCTTCTCTAGATCCTTCTTCATCTTCATCTTGACCCTCCATCTCTTCTCTCTCCTTGATATGTTATTTCAATCGTTCGATTAAAAATGTGAGCACCCGGATCATTGACGTGGACATATGAGTGTGTTAGTTATGTGAGAGTATTCACTCACACACGTCACATCATCCAATCGATTCTTTTCATTTTGCCAGGGTGGAATGGGTTAGGGTATGGATTGATAGTGATGGATGGGTTAAGGAGTGTGAGAGGGTTATTAACCCTATGGTTAATTAGTGTGTGGGTGAGTGGTTTGTAAACTAGGGTTCTTGGTGTTCTTGAGGTGTTCGTGTGTGTGTGAGTGAGATTTGATCTCATTTGGGGGAAATAAGGTGCACAGTAACTGTAAAAGGGGTTATAAGTGAAACCGGGTTGGTCGGGTTAGGGTATGGGTAGGATCGGGTTGAATTGGGTTAGGGGTTATGAGTTATAAGTTTAACCGGGTAGGTCGGGTTAGGGCATGGGTTAATTGTGGGTAAACGGGTTGGGGGTTGGCTTATGATTGGCTGAAAGGGATCATGGGTTTATTTACCCGTCATTACCCCGACTTTTTTATAACTATGAGGAAATACACATTCGGAAGCCCTTGTGTTTGGCAAGCACCTTTTTTCAGGTTATAATTAACTTGTGGCAAATTGCATAATTCAGCCCTTTTGTGTTAATAAAACAAAGGAGGCAGGGCTTTTGGATGAATGTGGTTTATCTCAGTTGACTGTAGAAGGCTGAGGCATGGGATTCTCTGGCGTCGTCTTATAGATTTCTTTAGCTTCTTGATCACATCATCCGTTCTCGGTTCGTTTTGACTGATTTCTTGTGATATTTGACATAAATCCAAACCTGCACACATAAAACTCAGATACAAGCACATTTTGGTCATTTTTGATCCTTTGGGTTTATTTAGGCCTTTTTAATCATAAATAGATATTGTATTCTACACATATCAATAGTCCATGACGTCGATGATGAATGAGTTGGAAAGTCTATTCGGACATTTGTTCGACGAATATTCAAATGGAGAAATTCAAGTAGTTTCAAAGTCTTTACGCCGTTACTACTGCTGATAGCATCCGAAAAACATCACCAACAACAGATTTAAACTTCATCTATCACTTCAACTCTAGCAACAATTATCACTGCTGATGGAAACTTCGACTTGTAAATATTTTTGATCTTTCTCTTTATTTTGATTTATAAATATTTTTGAAAAAGTAAATACAAAAATACAAAAACTATAAAAGCAAAATACAAGAAATTCATAAAAATTTTCAAAAATTTACAAAAATAATCTTCTCCGACATGTCTCTCGACAATCGATAACATTTGCGCACCTAGAAATGTTGATTAATATTAACACGGGTGAATAAATGAAGTTCGAGCGAGAGTTTTAAATGCTTTCAAAACATTCCTTTTAACTTTTCTCTATCGCTTCAATTAAATGTCCCAGCTTAGGACTCGATCTCTAAAGAAAGGAAAATGTTCATTTATGTACATTTATCCTAAACTACGAGAAGTTCAAAATCTTCTCGGTCTTGAGCAAAGTCATATAAACATTCAATGTTTTGAATGCTCAAGAGAAGGACTAAGGAAAATGATGGTAAATAAGATATATCTCACATATTTTCCTGTTGAGCATAATTTTTCAAGATATTTTCAAAAAGAAAAATTCAAATTCTTTCAAAATTGTGTGCTCACAAACTCCCACTCCAAGTTTTCACTCTATTCTATAATTGAGGGGGAGTATAATAATATGATTCATTCTGCATGCACTCCTGTTCTCCCAAGACTTAGTTAGGCTTATGTGAATTTCGAACATTAACTTGTTTTTAATTTACTAATTATCAAAAATGGTAAACATATATGTTATTTTTGAGGGGGAGAATAGTGATAAAATGTATCAATACTGATTTATGATTGGATAGCGAATCTTTATCTATAAAGTGTTTTCCAAACCTCTGCATGTGCAAAACCTTTCATAATATAGTGTCATATATGTAGGGGCCGGCTTTTTGTTGGGTAAACTCATTAAAACACTCAATGTGTCTCAAATAATTTCTCAAACACGTTGATTGATTTTTTATCAAATGATTTTATAGATCTTCATGGCAATACATAAAGACTGACCAACTGTTGTTTCTCAAGGAGTTATAAAGCGGTCAAGGTTAGGTAAATTCGTTCCATGATCAACAGAACCAAAGGGAACTACCCAGAAACAACTCTATTTAGTAGAGGTAAAGTCCTAGGTATGATTGAAAAAAAGGAGTAAAGTGATAATAAGGAATAGTTGCTGACTGAGATGGAGCTAGTGCTGGAACAAACCCAACAAGGTACTAGTCATGAAGTCTCGGTAAGCACTGAATGGGTTAAAGAATGAAAAAGAGTTACAAGGATAAAGGGTGAAAAGAAATAAGCCCTCCTGACAACCCTAAGCAAAACTCGGTCAATACAATAATCTATCTTAATAATACACAAAGATGATTGAGATAAATTGAAAGACTGACATCATGGACCGATTGATCGCATTGCATAAAACCCCTACCCTATCCACTCAGAATCTCTCAAAAGATTTATGTTTCATTTCTCGCCAGAGATCGAACACGCTTCTATTAGGTCTTTTCTCATTCCACGATCGTCATGATTTATATAAAAGTGGGCATTTCGCTCCAGCCTCCGATCACCAAATAACAAAAGTGCACTTATAGAGTCTAGAGCCAACGAGATCCATCAAAAATCTCACTAGGATACAAATTCAAATATACAAAATGTCGTAAATCATTATACAACATTTTGTATCAATAAGTCCTACGCATTATCCTTGTGATAATTGCCAAAACATCAGAGTGATACTCTTATTATTCAGATTGAACGATGGAAAACCTTCTTAGCCAACATCAAACAATCACTTGGTAGTGTTGACCTTGTGAGATTTTTTAATCAAGCTTTGTCGACTGATATCGATTTGGTCTAGTCTATGAATTTGACGACGTCAAACAGAAATATAGTACATCTGATTAAACTCTTACCGTGTCTGTTTGATTTGAGATGTTCTGGTAAAGAGAACAAGCAAGTACGATTGAATCTAAGCAATCGTGATATAGAGGATCTAATACTTTTAGTTGGAATATACTGTCAAGGAGGTTCTTCTAAATTGAACCTACCTGTTCACAGGTACAATTATTATACTGTAAAACGATCCTCATGGAACCGAAGGTTAATGTAATCGAACTCAAGATGAATGAGAAAGCCATATTCGTCTATATCTGCTGCTTATCACTAACATCAATTTTTAGGTATAAGTGACGGCGTTACAACCTCATTCCAACGGAGTCAAGATTCAAGACTCAGCTCAATCTACAATGAGTAAATACATATGAAAGCTTAAGAACAACGTGTCAAAGGCTTTTCCTAAATCTATAATTTACAAGCACTTCCTCAAAAGAACATTTTTAACAAGATTTTCAGACGATAAAAAAGACATATCTTACAAGTGGATCATTACTACAGCTACGTGATTTGTACAAGTAATCATGTTAAAGAAAATGTTGAGGGGGATTGTTAGCAAGCTTTCAAGACCATAGCAAGAGGGAGGAACACCAAGATGTAACAACTTCCCCAAATTGGATCGCAGCAATAAGGTCTGGGCGTGTTACTTTTCATAGGATCAATAAGCACAAGATAGTATAAGAACGAACACAAAAAGACATTTAAATGATACAATGAATTATTAAAAGACTTAATACAAAAGCAATATTTCTTTTACTTTACATTGTTTAAATATTACATTAGATGACAATACATTGCCCAAAATTGATGCACATAAAATCTTTTAAGCATGCAATCCAATGCATCCGCCGGCACTTATGCCAATTGACCTCCTGAAAACATTGCCTTAAAACGTCAACAAAAATGTTGGTGAATTCATAGGTTTAAGTAATTAAATTATGCAGGACCGCAAGACTTTTCCTGTGATAATGCAACACATGCAGACATCACAAAACCAGATTACATTTACACTAAAGCCTCAAATGCACAACTGGAAGCTCGACGATCTTTTCTTCAATTAAAATATATATCGTATTTACGCCCATCCGGATGTCTAACCCTAAACATCCCAAATTCGACATGCTATAACGTTCGTAAATCCAGTGAGAGCTAAGTCACCCGAAAGGGGAGGTCGTTTACCCAAATAGATCTATTAAATATACATCGCGCTCAACCTAAAATGTAATACCCCAACTATACATCTATGCAATTGACAGTTCATGACATGGGACTTAACTGGGTTATCGCAACTTAGGCAAACATGTATCAATACTTGCTCCAAATTTTATAAAAACAAAGCAGTTCCCCACCCATAATTTTAAAATCATTGAAATCGTAAAAAATGTAAAGGCTATGAACTCACCTTGAGTTCTGATGAAACCAAATATTCGTAGATAACCGCAATCAACGTAAAAGATCGAATGCAACCTAAATTATCATAGGTCGTATAAGTACCATGTACTTTGATTAACTAACATCATATACAGGTCTATGTTAGTTACATCATACTATCGTTCGGGCTATCATAATCAAGAGGTCATGTAGTGAACGTATGAGGAGCTAGGACACTTTAAATCGTAAATCCAGCAACTCGTCGATACGCCACCCTGAAGAGGCCTCATTATGAAACTCCCTAGTAATATAGTACTTTGATAACCGCATATAATTCTATATAGCTCAATCACCAACTAATGGTTTTGGTAAAATTGTGTTTAATAAGTTAAAACGTTTATAATTACCGTTTTAGTAAAACTAGCGTAACTTTCACGTTTTAAGCCCGATTTTAACGTTTCTTATGCCCATCTTTTCGTATTAGGACGAGTTATCATAATTTGACATTTTCAATATTTTGACCCTCTGGTGACAGTGAACTTTTTTACTGTGCACATTATCGGAGACTTTTATTTAAATCGTATTTTGTTACTCCGTAAAAACCTGTAAAATGGTCGTTATTTTTATTCGTTATAGCTCCGGTTTTTTTAACGATTGCTTGTCGAGGAACGTTACTCGTTATGGAAAGTACTATAAGTTTTATGAGGTTACAAAAAATGTAACTTTCTGTCATAGAGATAGAAAAACTTAATAAAAAATAGTTTTATAAAATATTAATTGTTCGTAAACCTCGCGAAATTCATACTTGGTTCGTTATTAATTGAAAAAAATTACGATTCTTATCATTTTGGAATCCTAAAAAATAAGTATAAGTTTTTTTAAAATTATCAAACTTGCTGTTTAATAATTTTTATAAAAAGTACTTTTTAAAATACTTTTATAAATCTTTTTATTTATCGTATAATCTTAGTTTTTTAATGTAACTATTTCATTATTAATCCGGTTTGACCAAGTTTCTTACTTTTTCCGGAATCGTCAGTGAAATGTAATTATCTTTTAAAAATATAAAAATAAAGTATGAATTTAATAACACATTAGGTCATAATTTTTAAATAACCTTTCATAAGAGTCTATTTTTGAACCTTGTTTTTATGTTTTACCACTTAAACTTTTACCATAATAACCATACTAAAACAAGTCTTCTCATCTTTGTTTATATCCTTATTTTAATGATCCTATAACATTACTATAGGTCCCATAATTAACCTTACCATGTCATTTGTATTTCATTTAACTTGAAACATAATTATGAAACTTTTATAAACCTTAATTTGTAGTTAACCATTTTTACCTCAAGAATAACATGTACACAATATTTTCTCATCCTTATTAACATGATATTAGTAATAACACAACATGTATATTAGTGTAGATAATTTATATATATTATGTGTTAACTTGAAAGATATTTGTCTTGCACTTGTACTTCTAACTTTATTTTGTAGCAAATTTTTTTTTGTAAGATCGATCCCTTGGTGCCCCGAACAAGGGGGAGCACACATCAAGGGGAAGTCTTGATATCGTCGACTTCTTTCTTCCTTCGACAACTCGACGATCATTCTTTTTGAATTCGACAAAAAGGGGAGAATGGAACATAACTCATTTAATAATTTGACATCTTTAATTTTATTTAAAATGATTTTATATTTTGTCATCATCAAAAAGGGGGAGATTATTAATACAAATAATGTCTAAAAAAGTTATTTATATTTTTCGACCTCTCAACGTTTTGATAATAACAAAATGTAAAAACGTTTACAATAAAAATTAACGTTTACAAATTATCAAATGTAAAATTCCATTTTTAAGATTAGTGATCACTTAAGGTATGAACAAACAAAATAATTAAGCATGACTAGTGATCAAGAAAATATTTTTCTCTTAATCCTCACTTTTAACTCTACAAAATTATTTTATTAAAAATACATTTACAAAATATTTTCTAATTAAAAGATAAGTTTTATTAAAAACTTAAAATTCAAATTTTCCCTCAAAAATGGAAAGTTCCATAACAGATACAACCTTCACCACAAAAAGACAAAAAAGGGAGCGGAGTCTAGTGGCGGACCCCTTATAGGCCTGGCGGCCCCCTTATATATAAGGGACCATTGGGACTGCCACCAGATGACCGTTGAGATTCTCTGCCTATAAATACTGCTCCATTCCTAGCAGAAAATCATTCCTTTTTGCATGAAATTTTTTAGTCTTTTCTTTCTCTCTCTAAACCTTTACTAAAACTCTTGATCACTAACATACTTAGATCTTGTTTCAAGTGATCTAATCTCTTCTTCTCATCTCTTCCCTCTCATTCAAGTGCAAGAGAAGAACACTCGTATTCGTCAAGAAACGAAGTGTTAATTAGTAATCTCTCCTCTTTTCTTCTAAGTACCAAACCTCTATTGTATTTATCTTGTGTATTTGTGTGATTCGGATATTGTGTAGATCCGATAGTTTAGATCTTGTGAGTGTGTATATCTTGTGAAGTGGTAGATTGGTTCTAGCTAAGATTAGGACTCGACATTTAGCTTAGTATCGGAAAATAACGTAAGCGACGTGTAAACGGTTTTCTCCGCCTAAAGGGAGCTTGTTGACATAGTGAAATCTCAAGTCGGATACTCGGGGAGTGGAGTAGGGAGAAGAGGTGCTTCGTAGCCGAACCACTATAAAATCTCAGTGTCTTGGTTTGGTTGTTTCTTTCCTTATCTCTTTACATTATTATTGTTGTTATTTAGTTTTCGTTTAGATAGTTATTGCTTGCTCATATTGTGAATTGGTTAAACATATAACTCGGATCTAAACATTTTTGAAAGTAATTTTTTTTAAAACGTAAAACAAACGTGTAAACTATTCAACCCCCCCCCCCCTTCTAGTTTCCACAACTTCATCTTTGATTTTGAGATCTTTAAATATTTTCCGCTTGATCGTCTTTGCCATCTTGCGATCTTGTGTCTTGACCAACATGCTCATACTTTGCATTTTTTTTGAAAGCTCTCTAATAATCTCCCCCGAAGCTTGGATTCTGAGGAGGGATCTTTAATATTAGATTTTGCGGCAGTCTTTGTCTTTATACTTGAGTTTTCTTGATTCTTGAATTTTGATGCTTATAGTATGTCTTTGTAGTTTGAGCATGAGCATGTGGTAATGAATTAGACTCTGCTGGAATGAGGCTGAAACACCATTGTTTGTACCTGCATTTGAATGTTAGTGATAAACAACAGATGTGGACGAATATGGCTTTGTCATTCGTCGAGATTCGGTTGCATTAACCTCCAGTTTTGTAAGGACCGTTTTATAGTATAAATATTGTACCTGTGATCAGGTAGGCTCAATTTAGAAGAACCTCCTTGACAGGGTTTCCATTTCAAAGTGTTAGATCCTCTAACACAGATGCATTATATTCACCGTACTTGCTTGTTCTTAATACCGGAACGTCTCAAAGCAGACAACACAATATGAGTGAATTAGATAGGTATTGTCTTTCTGATTGAGTCGTCAATTCATTTACAAGACCAAATCGATATCCAATAGACACAAGCTTGATTCATATAGAATGTAACATTCCGTATTTAAGGTCACTATTTATCCTGAGCATCATTTCTATTTTCATTTTAAGTGAAGCTATTAATTTTTCTTTTTGCGCGATTTAGAGAATTTCTCGTTATAGGCCTTGAGAGAGCCGTGTTTAGAATTTTTATTCCGTCTTTGTGTCTCAAGCGATTTAATATTTCCATAATATTTTCCCCATGATTATACTTTGCATTATTAGTACTTTTCGTCTTATCTCGCGTTTTAGCTTAAACCTCGCGTTTATTAACAAACCTTACTTTTACTTAACAAATACTTACCCTAAACTTTAAATTTAACACATAAACTAAAAATCAAAAAAATATATATTTTTTCATTTATAAAAGGGGGGGCCGGTTTTACCCATTCCAACACACAACCCATTTCAATTTTCTATAAACCATCATTATTTTCACTTCTCCATACATGCAATCCTTTCATTTCACCTAGTTTCAAACCAAAAAAAAATCTCCTTCCTCCTTACTCCTTGTGGCTGCCGAATATACCACCACCACCACCATCATCTTACAAAAATTTTCTTCTCCTTTTTACCATCATAACATCATCCTTGAGTTGCTTGCAAAGTTTGGTGAAATTTCTTGAAGATTTGAAGATGTTGTGGATGTTTTATTGAAGGGTTTTCATTAGGGTTTTCTTGAGGGAAATATTAGTGATATTTAGGAGGGTTAGAGGCATTTTAATCTTTGGTTTTGGGGTCTCCTTTGGTTCAAAAATAGCCCAAGAGTAAGAAGGGTGTTTTTGTTTTGATTCTCTAGCCTAAACCAACTCCTAGTAAGATCTTCTCTTTATTTTTAATTTTCCTTTTAATTTTGATCCATGAAAATGGATGTTTGATTCTGGAAATTCATGTTCATATGATGTATGAGTTGTGTTTAAGAGCTTGGTATGGCATTGCATGTGATTGGTTAGAGTTAGGATTGATGTTTGGATGGGTTTTGGAGTAAATAATTGGGACTGTTTTGAAACAGTAGCAAAAACATGTTATAGCAGAAATATTTTGGCTTGGAGCCTATGATTTAATTACATTTCTGGATAGATATATGTCTTGGCATCATAGGATAGTTGGATGCCCAACCAACTCCTCCAGATGAGGGAGTTACTGCCGTTTTACGGTAACTAGTCAAATCTGGATAGTTATTTGGAAAACGGATTTAACCACTAAACTTTTTCATAAAGTTCTGCATTTTAAAGCATGGGTCAGTAGTAGACACATTTATATAACTTCTCCAATTGAATCACTTTCATTGCTATCATGGTTTGGGATTTATGGCCATTTCCGTAAAGGGTAAAAATTTTGGAAACTTTCTGTTTTGGTTAACCAGGGGTAAAAGAGTCTTTCCATGATTTAGTAGCCGAGCTTCCTTGTTCGGCTCAATATTTTGAGGCTAACAAAACCCTTGTACAACAGACATGCATTCAATAGCTAAGCAAATAAACATTGAGCATTAAGATAAACATGAAAGCATATAATTTCATTACATGGGAGCATGTTATCATCTTGAAACTTCAAAGCACATATGTGAGATGCAAGTAGTCTAGATTGACTAAGGAGAAACCTAATTTCTACTTGCTTAGTGTGCACTCCTAATGAGATACAAAGTCCATCAATGTAGACTATCATTAGGAATATTTAGGAAGAGTCATTTAGTCAAATTAGAGAATAAATATGAGACTATCACTAGAGGTGATCAATTTAGGCTAAACACGACCATTTTTATTGGTTATACCATGAACCCAACCTTACTCTTAGAAGCAATGCAACCGTTAGGTCAAATTAAATTTCTAGTGTAGTAGATTCTCTAGTAGTCATTCTCATGTTAGACAAAATAGAATCTCTATATTTGCCTAATAAAGTATAGCAAAGATAGAATTTGTATTGTCTTATCACTCAGGGCCTAATATGACTCAACTAACATGCTTTAATTCTGGTTCACATAATCCTAATCAAAAACAAGCTCACGCTAGTCACAAAGCTAAGAATATAGTCTCAACGACTAGATGCTTAGAACTTCTCCATATGGATCTCTTCGGTCCATCCACTGTATGGAGTTACGGAGGAAACCGCTACACCTTAGTCATAGTAGATGACTACTCTAGGTATACTTGGACTAGATTCCTTAAGGATAAAACCGAAGCTATCGATCAATTCGAAATATTTAGTAGGAAAATCCAAAACCAATTAGGTTGTTCAATAGTGTCAATAAGAACCGACCACGGTAGAGAATTTGATAATGAGGTGCAATTTGGAGAGTTTTGTAATGCCAACGGTATTACACATAACTTCTCGGCTCCACGCACTCCTCAATCAAATGGCGTGGTCGAAAGGAAAAATAGGACACTTCAAGAAATGAGTAGGACTATGTTGAATGAGCAATCATTACCACAAAAGTTTTGGTTAAGCCACATAGTTACTTCAACCATTCATTCTCAAATCGAAATTCTCATTAGAGCCATTCTAGGAAAAACACCTTACGAACTCTTAAGAGGTAGAAAACCTACGTTAGATTATTTTAGAGTGTTTGGAAGCAAGTGCTTCATTTTGAACACAAAAGACTACCTTACCAAGTTTGACCCAAAGTCATACGAAGGTGTCTTTTTAGGTTATTCTCAAAATAGTAAAGCCTACATCATCCTAAACAAACACACTAGGAAAGTCAAAGAATCACTTAACGTGACATTCGATGAAACTCCTCCACCCTCTAAGACATCACCCTTGGTGGATGATGACTTAGATGAAGAAGAAGCAATTAAGGTCACCGAAAAGAAAAACCTAGAAAACGACATTGTGGATGAAACTTTAGAGATTGATGAAATAGTCAACATTTATGGTTATCTCGGATACAATCTCATTAGAAATGTCGTAGGCAACATTAACCAAGAACATTAGGTCAAAAGGCCCAAACCAAAGTAACTTCTTTTGTTTTCATATCAACTATTGAACCTAGAAAGAATGTGAATGAACGTTTAGAGTATGAAAGTGGGATAGTCCAATGCAAGAAGAATCAAGAGAGAGTCATGAGAAACAAAGTTATTCCTTTTGTGAAGATTCTTTGGAAGAATCACCCAGAGCGTGAGGCTACCTGGGAGACCGAAGAGTCTATGCGAGCTAGTTATCCTCATTTCTTTGTCTAGTTCGGTATGTTTTCGTTTCGTTCTCATTTCGTTTTCATTCCGGTTCATTTCAATTTTCGAGGACGAAATTTTTTTTTAGAGGGGAAGAAGTTGTAAAACCTAAAAATCTCAACAAGTGTAAAATTACCAAAATACCCCTAATGCAAGAAAAGTACATAAAAGCTTAAATAAAATTCATTTAAATGTTAGAAATTATAAAAATGCAACATATGACAATTATGAAATTTTTGTAAGATTAAAATACTTTATATTATGCAAGAAAAATAATTAATATTTGTATATATATATTAAGCCGAAATTAAGTATATTAAATTAATTATACTTTACAAATTAAATAAAATAAATAAGGATAAATACAAAATAAATATTGCAAGTTTTATAATCTGATTATATCTCTTTTGGAAGCCCATAACTCGGCATAATACCCTATTATATTTATCTATGCATTTTTATATTGTTAAATCCAAAAACAAAAATCCCGAAACCCTAATAAAATCAAAAGAGGCGGCTCAAAATTTTTCCAAGGCAAGGACGATTTTTCTAGGGTGTTTTGAAGGTCAAGGATTGTGGGAAAAATAGTGGGAAGATTGTTTAAAGCTTGGTTCGATTTTGGTTATTGTTTTGGGTTCGAATTAAGCAACCGGGTTCTATAATTCATAAAACGAATTTTCCAGGCAGAAACGAATTTTTCTAAGATCATTTGAAGGATTAAGGAGTGTGAGAAAAATATAGAGAAGCGTTGGGAAGTTGATTGAGATTCGATTTTTGGTATCGTTTTGGCGTTCGAAAAAGCTATACCGTGTTCATAAAATATTAAAAGGATCATCAAAGGGTAATTTTATACTTATGTGTCATCATATTAATAATGTTATAGACCTAAGAAAACAATGGTCCATTCATTTTTTTTTGGATTTTTATGAAATTGAAACATATTCAAAACCCTAATTTAGAAATGAAAATTAAATCGCATATAAAATATTGGTAAAAATTTATTTTATATTTTTACTGATGGTTGTTCTTATTTCTTATAACTCAGAAATTTGTTGGATTAATTCATAAATATTAGAAAAGATTTTTTGGATATGTCTTTGCTATTTACCGAATTCGAAAATAAGGGAATAGGGAAAGAAATGGTTTAAAATGAATTAGGGTTAGGGTTTTGTGATTTTACCTAGGTCGTAATTTAATGCCAATGGATTAGGAAATAATTGTGTTGTGATTGGGAAGAATGATTAGGGGTTTTGTGTATTAATTTGTTTGCGAAGTACTATTAAAAGTATAAGTGGACTTTTGTTGTATTTCTGAAAAATATGGGGTCTGTTTTAGACATGTTATTATACTTTAGTATATTCTGTATAAAATAAGTTGGGGGGTATAAAATGTCATTTTGATATTATTTTGGATTTAAAATGGTTAATTATATATATTAAGAAATTAGAAGTTAATTAATTAAAATAGAGGGACTAAAAGTGTAAATTCTGAAAAGTATAAGGTTTGGTGATGTATTTATGTATAAAGTATGATTTTGTCATATTTGAATCTATAAGGGCTTGTCTTGGTATTTATGGATAATTAAAGTTATGTTTAATGTAAATGAATAAACCACAATAGACTAAATATGTAAAGTATTGTAAAATTTAGGGTTTGACTTCGCGTATATACATACATATGGAAGGTATAAATCCTGAAATAAAATGTGAACTTTGATATTACACTTTTTAACCTTGAAATTGTTTGATTTTGCGCTTATTAAACCTAAAATATGGAATGTTGTCATATTTAACCTTAAACTTGTAAGGTTGGCATATTAAGTCCCTAAGCTATTTTTAAAAATACTTAATAGATCTCAATGATGAATGTATACTAAAAAAAAGGAATGTTTCTGAAATAAAACCGGTACTATTAAATGGAAAGTTACTAAAAATGGAAAGTTACTAAAAATGGAAAGTTACTAAAAATAGAAAGTTACTAAAAATGGAAAGTTTCTAAAAATAGAAAGTTACTAAAAATGGAAAGTTTCTAAAAGATGGAAAAGTATCTAAAAATATCAGAAAGTATAATACTTAATGAATGGTTTGTAACTCGATTAAGCATATTCTAGGTTTCGGTTAAGAGGGAGTGATTTTGTTATTCCTGTGGTGTTTCTTTGATTTTGCTTTGCTTCGGAATAAGGTACGGATATTCTTAATACCTACACCTCTTTACCATTATTATGGTTAATGTGTTGCTTCGTTCGTTCCGTTATTCGTATAGATATTCTGACCTTTTCGTTAAGGTTTCTCATGACATGTTTCTCTCTATCTTTGATTCCTTATGTGATTTGCTACATTTGCTCTGAGCCTTTTATTTTGGATTTCTTATATGATCAGTTATTATGTTCCATTTGAACCCTGCTATGCTATCCCTTGATATTTGAACCTTTGATATTTGAACCTTTGACATTGAACCTTTGCTATGATCCCTTTGAAATGAACTTTGATATGACTTTGCTTTGAACCCTTCAGTTTGAGAACCAAGCCACTATTTGTTTCCTAGCCATGAAGGTATCTCGGCGTGTCATGATGCACCTTTTGGCATGACTCATGTGTGTTGTGAGTGGTTTCTCACGGCATCCCCCATTTGATATTATATGCGCATTATGAAGATATTATTTGTTTAAGGGGCGTATGATTGCATCTAGATTTGTTTTGTATTCAGAGGGATTATGACATTATGATATTTTGGATATTTGGTGTCTGATGTTGGGTGCAATCCACTGTATTTAACAAAAGACTTTGGGAGACTCATGCCTCCATGGTCACTTTGAATATGATGTGTTTGGATTGGTGATTGAACTACGTTAGTTTGATTCTCTGATTCATCTTACATTTACCTTATGATTGATATTTAGATTTGTCTTCCTTATATTTTGGATCCCTTTGGATCTAATATGATATCCTTATTACTTATATAGTATCTTTGATTGTCCGTTATCTTGCATTATCGATTTTATATATCTTTTATGGGATTTGTAAGCTCTAGCACCACATTTCTTTTTCTGCAGGCAGGTATCTAAGCTAGGAGCTGGGGTTGCTTTTGTGTTATGAGTGCTGAGTGTTGGACTACCATTGAGTTTATACTTTGATATACGAATTGTTTCCTTCAAGACATTTGTTATTTCGTTTGGATATGTTTACCCTTTGAGAACTTATGTACCTTAAGTCATGTTGACTTATTTCCTTTGGTTATTTATTTAAGACTTCCGTTGTTTATGCTTGTGTTATGATTGTGTATGCTTTTGATGTCACACCATATTTGTAATACTTCTACCCTTCTGGGTCGGGGCGTTACATGAATGCAGTAGCCTCTTTGATGAATCTCTTGATGATGACTCTGATGTATTCGGTGGATACAAAGTAGATAATGGAGCAGCACATTAATGGCGAAATGCCTCACTACATCGTGGTGCTTTCCCCGGAGGGTAACATAATCTAGGTGGTACATCTCTAGCCGAAGATCCAGAATAAGCCTGATCTGGTGCATCCAAACCCGAAGAATGAACTGGCGAAGAATCCGAAGATGATCTAGAAGAAGATGAGCGGTGGTCTAAAGAACGGGTGTACACGTTACAGATGCAAAGTTTGGAGAGTGGTAAAGGTCCAACTCTCTTCCTCGCAGTCAACAACTTTCGTGGCCCGTTAAGATGGGTGCGGTAAGGTCGACCAAAAGGAATAGCCTCCCCGGGTCGGATAAGAATCGCTAGCCGTCGACGAATCCTGGGCGAGGCAGTAACAGGAGCAATAGGAAACTCAGATGATGATGATGGACATGATGCTACCTTGCTCCTCCAACGAGCAACAGCCATCACATACATATCCTGAGAAGGTGGTCCATTAGAAGAATCAGGAGCCTCAAAAGAATCGATGCATAAGAATGGTGAAATAGCTGGTAGCAGGGAAATGTGCTCTGGTGAAGAAATCTCATTTGGTGAATCAGAATCAGAACCCGAATAGGGAATCAAGCCACGCAATCCATTGGGTGAAGCGATGAGAGTCGTCTCAACCACAGGAGCGGCAGGTGAAATAACAGGAGCAATAGTAGAAGTCTCTGGAGCAACCACAGAAGTAGAAGGAATAACAGTCGGAATATCACCAAAAAGAATAACCCGAGAGGGCGGTGATCCCACACTCTTATTTGAAGAATCAGAAGAAATAACAATAGCTGAAGCTGCCATAATCTGCACAAGCAAAAGATTATATAAATCTCATTTATATAAAACTATGCAAGGCATAAGGAAACGATGAAATGAATGGCAAGGTAAATATGGCATTATATGAATAGTCCTCAAGGATATATAGAATCGTTATATATATATATATACTATATTTATAGATATATTATATTTATATATATCTATATACTATAATATATTATATATATATATATCTATTTTATTATATATATAGCAAGGATAGACAACACGTAAGCACATATAAAGGCACATAGGATCACATACTAATTATAGACCAGACCTAGTATAACTACCTGGTTCTCTATGATCTTGGCTCTGATTACCAGTCTGTCACACCCCCAGACGGGGCCTAGACGGAATACGTGTCCGAGGGTATGAGATCGCCATACAATCTGAACACTAAAGCAATAAAGAACGACACTATTCATGACGTTTGAAAAAATAGTTATAATCGTTGCATAAATGAAAATAAATTTAAGTTTTACAAACGGTCATAAGAGAGTTAAATGTAGCGGAAGCATAACAAAGTTTTGATAATGACAAGAGCTATATAAAATAGATAAGTCTTGAAAATTGGTGAAGTACTGCACATTGTCTCCATTTAGCATCAAGAATTCATTAGTCCAAGCTATGCACACTGAGAAAAAACATGTTTAAAACGTCAACATAATGTTGATGAATTCATAGGTTTAAGTTAGTACAAGAGTGGACCACAAGATTTCAAAACGCATGTGACTACTATAACAAATACAACATCGCATAAAAAGTATTTACTGTTACACTAAGCTTATGACATCGATGCTAATAAAACAGGGCATATCATATCATGCCACATAGTATTCCTGTCCTTAACTAGTGTCCCAAACCAAAGACTACCACAACGCACATCGACATGACATATATCCGTTTGCTCTTCGTTAAGTGGAACCAAAGCAGATAGGGATAATTAGTCCTAATAGATCTATTTACGCATTCGCGCTCACTTAACCAAACCAATTAGCCATAGGTGACTAACGGTTCATGATATTTCGGGCAATAGTGGTTTGTAAGTAAAACTTAGGCAACACATAAACATGTAAAACTCACGTTAAGTACTTGTGTCCAATTTCAAAAGCAAACAATGTTTCTCATCCCATAGTATAAAGCATTTGAAAATAGGTAAAACGTGGGGCTATGAACTCACCTTAAGCAAGTGGTGAATCGATAATCAACGAGGAGATATAAAGCGGAAGGTCCTCACGTGACCTAAATAAAATGATGACGTCTTTGGTAAACGAAAGTATCAAAAACTTGTACGATACGCTTTCAAGAGAAAAGACATCTATATGTGTTTGTGCTTTAGTTTGTTTAATAAAGCATGACTAACTAAAATTATAGAGTTTTTCGTCAAGTCTTTGCGTTTATCCAAAAATTACTACTTTTATAAAGTTTATATTTTAGGAAAGTTTATAGTTTCAAGACGTTAATACCGTCCCCTATCTTTGTTAAGTTTCCATATTTTCAAAATACGCTAACTAACCATAGTCGCTTAACTTCCAAGTCCGATCCGCTAAGTTTACCAAACTTTACTATTTATAGTAACTTTATCGGCTTTGTTCATAAATATGTTAATGACGTCTTCAAATGATGCTAATCTATACATATGTGTTACTATATGTTTCGCTAGAGTTTAGAAAGTCCAAAAATGTCCGAAAGTGTCTGAATACCCTTTTTACTATTCACATCAGCACACTATTCATTGGGTTTTGCCAAAAAATGTTTCAAGTTTCATTTAGCTATAACTTAGCCGTTTTAGTTTCGGATTTTTGAGTGCGATATCCGTGAAAACTATTTATTCAAATTTCAAGGCTCTTACTAAAAGACTACTTTTACGCTAATGAAATACATTTTTAGGTTCGTCTAAAACTCAAAACTAATTCGGATCGCAAAACTTGTCTTTCAAAATACTCCACTAAAATCCATCTAAACGCCACAATAGTGCATCTATCTAACCTAATACCTGATCACTTCCAAACCACCAACAAAACACACTTAATCTAACTAACTCTTCATTCATATCTTTTGTTGCAACCCACTTTTCAACTCATCTCACCATAACTTATAAAACTACAAACATAATACTTTCATTTTTATAAAAGTTGTCAAGTTACTTTTATCATTTCTTTTTAAAAAGTAACACAAACACATGGACTCTTAATCTTGAACAATATTCATAAGAATAAAAGGAATGAAACAAGAGATGGGGGCAGGAATGCTTTAACAAAATGTAGAATCAAGTATAGGATCACATGATCTATACTCAAAAAGACAGTCTATAAAACCCACTTATAAAATTAGAAACCTTAATTTTATATTTGAGAAACCTTTGAAATCAAACAACCAATACTTGGATCTACCTTAGAAACCCTTGGAAATGAACTTAGAATGTTTGTATCTTGAAGAAAATCAAAAGTTATAAAACCCTAAGAGGGTGTTGGTTTAGCTGTGAGCTAGCAAGAAGAAATGAGAGAAAAAAAAATTATTGATGGCTTTGAAATAAAATGGAATAACTAAGTAGTGATATTGAATATATTGTATAGGTGAAATTTTAGGGTTTTAAGGGTTCAAAGGTGCACACATGTGACCAACACACACCAAAGGGGTGTGTCTTGGTGGTTTTGGCCGAACATGACCACAAGGACCCAAATTGGTTAAATTTTTAAATCAAAGTTCACCATAGATGTATAAGTTGGTCATGTTGAGGTCAAATGAAGTCAAAGTATGCAAGAGCTCACATGTGAGGGTCACTAGGAAGAGTGCATGAGTTTGATCCTTCTCATTAAGATCACTTCTCTAATCTAGCAGAACAATGGGTGGGGCATTTCAAAATAAGATGCATTTTTATTTATTTAGGATGTATGGTGAAATTGTTGTGGTTTTGGCGGCAATACTGACAACCATAAGGAATTTGAAACATAAATTTTTAGCATTACAATGCTTGTCGGATGATAACTCGAATTTACACGAAAATATTTTGGGTTTTCGGGGTTTAGTTTGATCAAAAACGCAAAAAACGCAATTTAAAAGATAAAACCCTAAAATTAATATCGGAAATGATTAAAAATCACGAAACACTTATAATAGTTAAAATATCTCATATAAGGCCTAAATTTATTAATAACTGATGTCGGGACGCGTCCGATGACGTTTTTCAGATTTACGCGGTTTGACTTCCCGGTAAACTGTTAGATTTAAATGTAACGTATAAAAGTAAAAAATAATAATCAGAAAAGTTTAAAATATTGACCTGAAATTTACGGGGTGTGACATGTTGTAAGAGCTAAAAGTCTAGAGCTCTTTGAAGTGGTAAAACCTCAACATTCATATATGTAGTTCCTCTTTATTCATGCTACTACTAAACACTTTTTTAAAGAAATTAACTATTAAGAAGTAAAGTCTTCATCCTCCTTTTCAGAAGGTTCCAAGCACATCCTTGGGATGATATGTAAATACATGTGCTTTAGTCCATTGAATGTTTAGCTTTCCACATTGAACTCGTCTACCAAGTTTCCTCAGTAGGGAGTTGGGTGTCTTAGCATTCAGTGACTTAGTTGGAATTTAAACACATCCCTTTAGCAGACTTTATAACTAAAGTTTCTCTTACCAGTTCCTTCGTCATTAATCACACTAAGTTTTGTTGAGGCCTCACAAACTCTATAGATACCACCCCATTCATGATAAGTTCACGAATCATGTTATGCCTTGTGACACCTAAGTGTCTAGACTTCCCATTGTACATTTGGCTATAGCCTTTGCCAATGTAGCTGCTATCACAACGGATAGATAGGTGCTATAGGTTTGGACCACAATGGAATCTTAAGGATCAGGTTTCTCAATCATTCAGCTTCGTTACCAGCAGCTGTTAAAGCCATAAATTTATATTCCATTGTTGAATTGGTGATGCAAGTTTGCTTCTTAGATGCCCAAGAAATTGCACCTCCACCAAGCAGGAATACTCCGGCCCCATGAGTAGTACGAATTGTCTTCAGTATGCTGATCCAGCTTTTGAATCAATGTATCCTTCTAAGACTGAAGGGATAACCAGTATACTATCAATCTATAATACATAGTTTTCATTAAATATTTTATGTACCCTAGAATTGCTTATCAGTGTCTGAGTACTAGGATTACTAGTGTACCTACTCAGTTTACCCACAACAAAAGCAATGTCAGGCCTTGTATAAGTTATGGCATACATCTGGCAGCCAATCACCCTAAAACACTTAAGTTGAGATACAGCCTGATCATTATTGGGTATCAACTTCTCACTTGTATCCATAAGAGTACTCACTGGAGCACAATCAAAGTAATTTGAATTTCTTTAGCACCTTCTAAATATAATGAGACTGTGAAATTGCTATTCATTACTTTCATGTTTAATCCATATACCAAGGATAACATCAGCCTCTCCTATGTCCTTTATGGAGAACTTTGATGACAAGAATTCCTTTGTCAGGTCAACCTAAACTTGGTTAGTGCCAAAGATTAACATATCATCAACATATAGACAAATGATGACTCCTTTACCAAATTTATCCAATTTGCTATATACACATTTGTCAGCTTGGTTAAGTAAATAACCACTTGACAAAACCACTTCATTAAACTTTTGATGCCATTGCTTAGGTGCCTGCTTTAGTCTATATAAGGACTTAATCAGTTTACACATCTTGTTTTCATTGCCATGCATGATGAAGCCTTGAGGTTGGTTCATGTATACATCCTCTTCCAGTTCACTATTCAAGAATGATGTCTTTACATCCATCTGATGAATAATCAGATTGTGAATTGATATCAAAGCAATCAGCAGTCTTATAGTACTGATACGCGCCACTAAAACATAAGTATCAAAGTAATATATCCTTAACTTTTGTCTAAAACCATGGATGAACAATCTTGCCTTGAAATTTTCAATAGTTCTAGTTACTTTTAGTTTTCTTTTAAGATCCATTTGCAACCTGGAGGTAGATCAACCAACACCCAAGTGTTATTGCCCAAGATGGAATCCATCTCATCATTAATTGCTTTTTCGAGAAAGCCAACCTATTGTAGCTTCATTGGCTTCCATCTATAGATATTTTAGGGTCATCCTTAACATTAAAGCAATAAGAGTGTTGATTAGAGACTTCATCCCTTGTTCCCTTAGTTAGATATAATTGAAATTCAGGTCCAAAGTTCTTTGAAGTCCTATTTCTTTTGTTTTTTCTAAGCTTAGGTTCAGGTTGTTGAATCACAACCTCTTTAGGGGCCACTGAACCACCTATGTCTTCAGTTCTTTTATAAGGAACATCTGACTTGCGTCCAGGGATGTGACAATCTATTTCTATCAAAAGAATAGCATCACTTGATTCAATTATTGAGTTAATTGAAACTGATTCATTAGGTTCAATAACATAGAACCTAAAAGCCTTGGAATGCTTAACATATCTAACAAAGATGCATTCAATGCCTCTTTCATCCAAAGTCTTCAGCTTTGGATCAGGGAGTCTTACAACTGCTCTACAACCCCAGAAAACCATACAAGTTGCTTACATTATTTTCCGACACTAAGCTAGATGTCGAGTTCTTCTGCGGGTACAATCAAACCCGTTATGTTTTATGGCCCAACATAACAAACCTTGTATTTTATGGCCTAAACACATAAACCACGTCGCTTATATTATTTTCTGACACTAAGCTAGATGTCGAGTCCTAATATTAGCTAGAACCAATCTACCACTTCACTAATGTATTTTGAGGCCTAAAATACTAACCGACACATAATCAACCCATCCGAATTTACACACCATTCGGATCTACACAACTACACAATAATGGAAGACATGTACTCGATCTACATGTAACAAATGTTACAAATGGATTAACTAGACTACGTAACTTCGTATCTTGATGATGACGAAAGTTCTTCTTTTGCACTTGAGGAAAGGAGGAAAGGATAGAAGATTGGATCACATTTAAACAAGATTAAACAAGTTAAATGATCAAAGATTTAGAAAGATTTAGTGAGATATAGAGAGAGAAAGAACTAAAAGAAATTCGTGCAAAAGGGTTGTGAAAATAGTTAGAAATGACCCACTATTTATAGAAGTTGAAAAACTGACTGTCTGACAGCGGCGGCCTCCAGATATATTAGGGGGCCGCCGACATATTTAAGGACCGCCCCGACAGACGCTCATGTTTTTGTCTTTTTGTGATGAAGGTAAAATCTGGTGAAAATCAAACTTGTTTTAGGGGGAAAATGGCTAGATTTGAATTTTGAAATAACTACTACATAAAACATTTCTTTATAATTTAAAAATAATTTGTCTAATTAATTTTTGAGAAATGATTTTGTTATATTTATAACAATGTAATATTTTAAGACAAAAACTTATTTCTTTGATCATCCTACAAGTTTAATGTTGTTTGTACATACCTTACGCGATTTACGTCGTGTGTAGACAAATGTCCGTGTTGATGCAGGCTTGAGACGTCGAGAGATGTAGATGCATATATGCGTTGACGATTTGTGATTACGAGTAACTTGTGCACTTTACGTTACGTATTACAAGTTACATGTTTGTCATCACCAAAACATAAAGAGATCGTATAGATTAAATATCGTAATATTTGCACTAACAATATATATAACATAATAAACCTGGAGAGATTTATTAAACATATTCTGACCTTTCAGTGAGTTGGATGAACCATCCACTGAACCCTTTGTGCCTGAACCAATGGCTTGTTGCCAACATTAACACCTTTGCAATCCCTTTTAATGTGACCAGTTTTGCCACATTTCAAAAAGTAGGTTTAGCCTTCTTGTTAGGATCAGCCCTTGTATTATCATGATGTTTACGTTTACTCTTATTGTCATTGTACCTGGAGGAGTTGTTATGCTCCATCATATTAACAACTGAAGGACCAACAACATTGTTGCCCTTTGGCTTGTCACTATCCTGCACCCTGAGAGACTCCTCAATGCACAGATGACTGCCCAACTCAACAAGAGTTAACTCCTTCTTCTTATGTTTTAATGTGTGCTTGAAATATTTCCAAGAAGGAGGGGGTATATCAATGATACAAGAGACTTGAATAGCCTCATTCATGTTCATTTTATGTTGTGTAAATCTTCCAAGTATACCAAGAAGTTCATTGTATTGTTCCAAGACTGGTCTTGAATCAGTCATTTTGTAATTTGTGAAATTACTAACAAGAAACATCTTACTTGATGCATCCCCAGCCATATAATTGGCCTCCAAGGAGTCTCATAGTTCTTTGGAAGATTTAACATTCTGGTAAATATCAAATAAAGGACCAGGCATACCATTGAGGATTAAACCTCTGCAGACATAGTCATCATTATCCCACTTGGCCCTCTTCCTGACTTGTTTCACGGTTGTATTGTCACCACCATCATCGGTAATAGGAGTAGTCAGCACATACACCACACTCATGCTGGAGAGCAAGAAGTGCATCTTCTTTTGCCATCTTCAAAAGTCCACCCCTTCAAACTTGTCAAGCTTGGCAAAGTTTAAAGCCATGTGTTTCATAGCAGCAGCAGCCATTGATTATCACAAAATAATCTTCTTTGATTGTTGGTTGTTCTGTGTCCTAGATTAGGGTTAAGACAATCAATAGCCTAGCTAATTACCAAGATGGTTACCAGATATCACTTGAAGTCGTGTAATCACTTTCCAAAAAATATTATTTGATCATATGCCTGGGTATCACGAATATCTCCTTGGGATAAAACCAAGTGTTATTCTTGTTTTAGGCACAAATCAAGAACACTGCATTTCTATGTGTTTAGATTTTCTGTCTTATCTCTCATGCAGTTATGTGATCTCTTATTTACAAGAGAATACTCAAAACCCTAGCCAAAGGAGTTATGAGAGATTATAGGAGATATTATCTCTTTCATAACTGACTTCCTTGATTTAAGGAATTAGTGGTTACAATGACCCTATTAAACGTGGTCATTAAATGTGATTGTAACTTACCATATGAAACAATCAAAACAGTTACAAGTCATTAAATTCATTCAAGTGATGTCAATCCTTCAGCGTCCTGAACCATCAGCTAACTCACTGAAGAGCATACAAGATGAAGGTTCAATATTGTCAAGACTCACTGATGAGTTAACCCGCTGAGGATACTTCCTCTGATGAATATCCTTTAGTCCAGAGTTACTCACTGACGAGTGAACTCACTGAAGTTCATCAGTGACTTGAATTCCTTTTAACCACTATCTGAGTCAGGTTGTTCAGTGACATATGGGAGTACACTTCGTACCTCCAATCCCTTAACCTGTATAAACTGAACCCTCATTGAACTAAATTTCCAACAACATGTATGTGGTTATGATGTTTACATTACCGCTTATTAAGAATTAGAAATAACTTAATGATAAAGCGTTTATTTAATATATTAAAGAATGTGGTATATGAGTTAATAATTTATGTCTAAAACTCATATGTGTACATAAATTAAAATTAGTAAGAGCAGACGGTATGGTGGCGTCATGGCGCTAGGCCGTGCCACAAGCCAGCCCTCACACCACACCCCTAAATTTGTATTTTCATCTAATGTACTTTCTTTTATTAATGAATTTTATTTTTAGTTATCTATTATTGTTTATTTATATAAATTAAAAAAAAATACATCATGACATCACATTTTGTGGCGTCAACTAAGGAGGGGTGTTTTGGTGCTATGTGATAAACTGTTGTCATGGGTAAAAGTGATGAAGTGACACCCTTTTGTCCATGACACCACCTCCACGACTTCACTGTGGCCATCGCTCTAATGATATACGAGTGTGAATCTATTCTTCATGGTCAAAACCCACCTAACAAACGGCACCTAAATTCCAGGTAGTTGTTTGCAGGACATCAAAATAAAGAGACAACTTAGGTGGGAGATGTAAAGAGTCAGCGCACGAAATCACGGCATGGATATCAAGTAGACCGTACCCATCAATTTTTCATGATGATGCGCATATTGCAAGCAATAAATCAAAAAGATAGAGCAAAGACATTATTACTCTAGAAACCTATGAGGCATCCAGACCAAACAAATAAAAGACCTAATGGGAAAAAAATATGATGACAAAATAATTGTTTAGGATTTACAATACAAGACATACATGCATATGCATGTGTAGTACAAAAAGCAAGTTTTGTCTTAAAACCTGTCCTGCGAGGCTGCGATATAGACAATAAATAACTCCATAGCTAGTTTGGGTGTATCAATCTTTAATGTGTATATACTAGTCTCCCTCGTTGTTTTCCAACCACCCAAACTTTTTTATTTATGCACACATAAGTACATAACAATTAAATAGTAACCAATGTCAAAACCTAGGGTTCCCCCACAGTCCCACACCAGGCCTACGTACTGTAAAAGCTAGAGAATGATCATTGATCAATCAACATTATGTGGGTCACAAAAGTTAAGTAAACGGAACTGGAAGTTAATCAAAATAATCAGAGTTTTAAGGATAAATAACCATTACAAAAGTTAAACTGATCAACATACAACAAGTTTTTATTGGGGTTGGAGGGGTTAAGAATTGTAGCCAAGCACAATCCCTACAATTGCTTATTTTTCATTTCCTATCTAGGCTTATTAACTGTCCTGAAATCATGCCCAATACACTGACTATACATTAGTACATTACATAACGTGCA
>BQNB010026602.1:6097-58437 GCA_026074375.1 Tanacetum coccineum | reverse complement strand
TTGAAAAAAATTTATAACAAGTTTTTATAAAAATTCTTTTATAACTCCGATTATTATCGTAAAACTCGTAAACTACGTATCTTTTTCGTTATAAATCGGTTTTTCAAGTTCTTTACATATTTGGAATCGTCATGAGGTGTACTATCTTTATAAAACATAATATGGCTGTTTTAAAAGTAGAACCAAAACAGTCCATAGTATCAAGAGCACAAGTCATTGCAATACTTCACATCTAACTTATTAAGTAACTTTTAGAAACCCTAATTTGGACATACACATTGTATACTTAAATCAACATGGTACAACACTTATATACCCATTTTAACATGATATAACCAACAACATACCATATGTAAAAGTGTACAAATCCATAATCACAAGTAAAAATATGTTTTACATGTTTAAAAGCATCCTAATGGTGATTTCACTACATAGAACTCATATATACATAAAATCATAAATGTAAATACATAAAGAGTCTTAGATAACCTTAATGAGATGTAAGTTGATGATCAACACAATCCAAACCCTTGTTTAGATCAAAAATCCAAGCTTGCACAACCAAGAAACCCTAGTTTTCCAAGGAAACCCTAGTTTCTTCTTTCTTGATTCAAAACTTTTAAAGGTTTAATCAAACCTTTAAAACACCTTGAGGTATCTTAGATATGATGTATGTGTGCTTGTATGGTCTTAGAAAATCAAGGTATGAATTTGGTATGAGGGTGTTTGTTTGCCGTAGGTGAGGAAGAGAGAAAAGAGAGATAGTTTGATTTTTCTTAAGTGTTTTGCAATGTATGTTTTTATCTCTTGCATCTTAGTCTCTTATACATCTTTGACAAAGTCCAAGGAACACCTAGAGGATTTCTAGGGAAGTCCTTGGTCTTTGTCTCACCAAAATATCTAAGTGTCCCCTTAAGTTGAGAACATCCCATGAAAACATGGAGATGTGTTCTCAACTTGTATTTCTTTGGTTCTTTCTTGGTTTTTCTCTCCATATCCGGCCACATAAGGCCATATATGATAATATTGAGTAAATTTTGGGTATTGGGTATAAACGTGGGTATTTGTTGAAGCGTAGAATTATTTTTGTGGTTCCGGGAATGCCTAAACTTAATTTATCGCGAAACGTAAACACTTTACGTAACCGATAAAAATAAAATAAACAAAGACCATAATTATTCTCAAAATAATTATTTAATACTTTATTGATGTGAATGTTTAATTGCTTGATGCCCGTTTACATTGAACAATAATTTTTAGCTTACGTGATTTAACTTGATACATGAAATTAAAAGCAAACGCGTACAACACTAAAAATAAATAGTAGATTTATTAACGTCGTCAATGACTTGAAAACACGGGGTGTTATAGACTTCCCTCGTTAAATGAGTCTTATCCTCAAGGCTTACGATGCGGTACTTGACGACGGTGCGGTCTTCGTGAAGAGGTGTGGGTATTTCTTCTTGAATTGATCTTTATGCTCCCACGTGAACTCAGGACCTCTCCTGGAGTTCCACCGAACCTTGACAATTGGTACATGGCTTTTCCTCAACCGTTTGACCTCACGATCCATAATCTCTACAGGTTCCTCAACAAATTGAAGCTTGTCATCAAAGTGTAGTCCATCCAATGGAACGGCTAAAGGTTCCTCGGCATAACACTTTTTTAGGTTGGATACATGGAAAGTATTATGAACCCTGGTCAACTCCCCCGGAAGTTCAAGCTTGTAAGCAATGGATCCAACCCTTTCTATCACCTTGAAAGGTCTGACATATCTGGGGTTTAACTTCCCCCGTTTGCCAAAATGTACAACCCCCTTCCAAGGAGAAACCTTAAGCATAACCTTATCCCCAATTTGAAATTCCATCGGCTTACGCTTCAAATCTGCATAACTCTTCTGACGAGCACGAGCAGCTTGCATTCTCTGCTTGATCACAACAATCTTCTCGGTAGTTTCTTGCACTATCTCTGGACCAGTGAGTTGAACCTCTCCGACTTCAGCCCAACAAAAAGGTGAACGACATTTTCTACCATACAATGCTTCGAATGGTGCTGCCTTAATGCTAGCATGATAGCTATTGTTATATGAAAATTTGACTAACAGAAAATGGTTAACCCAACCTTTTCCAAAGTCAATCACGCAAGCACGTAGCATATCCTCGAGAGTTTGAATGGTCCTCTCGCTCTGTCCGTCGGTCTCTAGATGATACGCCGTACTCATGGCCAAGCTAGTACCCAAAGCCTTTAAAAGTGACCTCTAAAAATGCGATACGAACCGAGGGTTACAATCACAAATAATTGAGACAGGGATTCCATGTCTCATGACTACCTCCTTTAGGTACATCCTTGCTAGTTTTTCTAGGGGATCAGTTTCTCTTATCGGTACAAAGATTGCAGACTTGGTGAGTCGATCAACAATCACCCAAATGGTATCGCAACCTTGCGATGACTTAGGAAGCTTTATGACAAAATCTATAGTGATGTTGTCCCACTTCCATTGAGGTATTTCTGGTTGTACCAACAATCCCGATGGTCTTTGATGTTCAGCTTTGACCTTAGTATAGGTCAGGCACTTGCTAACATAGGTGGTGATGTTTGCTTTCATATTGGGCCACCAATATAGTTTCTTCATGTCTTGGTATATCTTATCAGAACCCGGATGAATAGAGTATTTTGATTTGTGGGACTCGTGCATGATCACGGTCCTTAAATCTCCATAACATGGTAACTAACTCCTGCTATTGAAGCATAGAGTTCCATCCGCACGGGGTTCCAACTTTTCCGTTATGAAATTTTCTAGATCCTTTGAATTTTCGACCAACATACCTCCAACATCTTCATTCTTGATATTCTCCTGTTTCCTTGCTTTAGTCTGAGCATTCAAGATTTGCTTAGGAAGATCCAAGCCAATAGTCATTACTAAGGCTCAAACTCTTAATGGTTTAATTCGTTCTTTCCTGCTCAAAGCATCAGTAACCACATTTGCCTTTCCTGGGTGATAACGAATCTCACAATCATAATCACTGAGAAACTCTAACCAACGACGTTGCCACATGTTTAACTTCTTCTGATTAAGAATATGTTGCAAAATATTATGATCAGTAAACACCGTGCACTTGGTTCCGTACATATAGTGCCTCCAGATTTTTAGAGCGAACACTACTGCTCCAAGTTCCAAATCACGAGTCGTATAATTTTTCTTATGTATCTTCAGTTGGCGTGATGCATAAGCAATAACTTTATCCCTCTGCATTAGCACATCGCCTAAACCTTTGATAGAAGCATCGTAATATGAGACAAAATCTTCACTTCCTTCTGGTAAAGCCAGAATTGGTGCACTACACAACTTCTGTTTCAATGTTTAGAACGCTGCTTCCTATTTGTCGCCCCAAACAAACTTGACCTTCTTCTAAGTAAGCTTGGTCATTGGTTTGGCGATCTTCGAAAACCCTTCAATAAATCTTCTATAATACCCAGCAAGACCTAAGAATTGACGAATCTCCATTGGTGACTTAGGAGACACCCAATCCTTAATGGATTCGATCTTAGCGGGATCCACATGAATGCCTTCACTATTAATCAAATGACTGAGAAATTGCACCTTAGGAATCTAAAATTCACATTTGGAGAACTTAGCATACAACTCCTCCTTCTTAAGCAATTCTAGAATCGTCCTAAGATGTTCTTCATGCTCTTTCTTGTTCTTCGAGTAGATGATGATATCGTCGATAAATACAATCACAAATTTATCCAGATATGGCTTGCACACGTGGTTCATGAGGTCTATAAATACCGCCAGTGCGTTAGTCAAGCCAAATGGCATCACTTGGAACTCATAATAACCGTACCGAGTCTTGAATGCCGTCTTCGGAATACCCCCTTCTCGTACTCTAAGTTGATGATAACCAGATCGCAAGTCTATCTTTGAATAAACACTGGATCCTTGGAGTTGATCAAATAAATCATCAATCCTTAGAAGTGGAAAACGATTCTTCACTGTCAGCTTGTATAATTCCCGGTAATCAATGCACATCTGGAATGATCCATCTTTCTTCTTGACAAACAAGACCGGAGCTCCCCAGGGTGAGGAACTGGGTCTTATAAAGCCTTTGTCAGATAATTCTTGCAGTTGCTCCGACAACACTTTCATTTCAGAAGGTGCCAATCGATAAGGTGCCCTTGCTACAGGTGCAGCACCAGGTACCAAATCAATTTGAAACTCCACTTGTCGAGTTGGAGGAAGACCTGGCAAATCCTCAGGAAATATATAGGGAAAATCTCAGATAATGGGTACATCCTCAAGTCGTTTCTCCTCTGACTTATCTTCCACCTTTTTCATAGTAACATGTGCCAAAAAGACCTGACATCCCTTTAGCATATACTTATGCATCTTTGCATACGAGATGAGGTTTAATCGAGTCTCGTGTTCCTAGTTACTCCTGTTACCATGAAAGATCAAGGTTTCTCTTCCCCAGGGAATGCGAACAATCTTATCCGCACAAACAATGACGGCCTGATATTTTGACAACCAGTCCATGCCGATGATAACGTTAAAACTACCCATCTCCACTGGCATTAAATTGATGTTGAAAGGGTGGTTCAAAAAATTTAGAGTGCAACTCCGAATGATAGTATTAACGCCAATTATTCTACCATCAGCTAGTTCTATGACATAATCATGGTCTAAGACAGTCAGTGCGATATCAATTTGAGAGCTAAATACAATGGATACAAAACTTCTATCGGCACCAGTATCAAATAAAATAGAAACATAACAGTTATTGAGGAGGAACGTACCCGTAACGACGTTCGCGTCTGGGTTTGTCCCTGCATTACCCACAACATACACCTTTGCTTGAGCATTTCCAGTCCTAACTTAGTTACCACGTTTGTTGTTGTTGTTCTTGTTCAGCTTTAGACAATACCTTCTAAAATGTCCTTGTGCCCCGCACTCATGACAAGTAGACTTCTGACCCGTTCCAGTACCCCTCTGGTTGTTGGCAACATTGGCATTTGTAGTGCTCTTACAGTCACGAGCAAAGTGGCCAACCTTGTTGCACTTGTAGCATCTTGGAGTACATGGACCGTCATGGTTGTAATTGCATTTGGGGCATAGAGGTTTAGATCCTCCGTACGGTTTCCTATCTCCAGATGCTGCAGCGTATGCCCTTGCTACATTTTGCCTTTTAGAAGGCTGCTGTTAGTTTTGGTTGTTTTGGGAAGTATCTTCAAACTTCCTCTTATTTGCAGCCTATCTTTCAGCAAAAGTACAGATTTTCTTATCCATTAGCTCAATTGCCATTTCAGTGGCTTCCTGCATGGTTTTTGGTTTCCATGCTACAACACTCCTATGAATCATGTCGGGCAACCCACCGACATACCTTTCAACTTTATCAGACTCTGCTAGAAACATTCGAACACACAGCAAAGCCAGCTCCTAGAAACGTTGGTTGTACCTTGTCACATCGGTACCTTGTACTTCTAAATTTCATAACTCCGCCTCAAGCTTCTTCATCTTATTTCTTGGGCAATACTTGTCAGCCATTTTCTTTTTCAGTTTTGTCCAAGTCATCACATAAGCAACATCATGACCAACAATCCTAACATTGGAATTCCACCATGTTAGAGAACCTGCTAAAAGAGTACAAGTATAAAACTTGATTTGATTCTCCACCGAGCAGTTGCTTATGCGAAACACAGTCTCCATCCTTTCAAACCATTGAGTTAATTAGAAAACTCCCTTAGTGCCTTTGAAATACAGAGGTTGGCACTTCATAAAGTCTTAATAAGTGCACTCGCAGGCAACGCGTTCAATCCTTCTAACACCCGTTCCCGAAGTATGGCTGTCATCGCCAGCTTTGTTTGCATCACGTGCTACTAGTGCAGCAGTGACACCTTGGTCAATCATTGCCTAAAGCTGGGCATTGGTGACAAATGTGGTAGTAGTTGTTGTTTCTGGGGCTGGTCTAGCCCTCGTGGTTCTTTTTGGTGCCATTTTCTTTAATCACAAAAAGTATAACACCCGTTAGATTTCATAAAATCTTAATCATGACATAACATATACACAATAAATAAAACAAGATCACATCCCACAGTGAAATATATAACTGAACTGAGTTCAACACTGGTATAGATAAATCGACATTCATTCACACAAATTCGATTACAACCAAAACATATTACATTCCTGACATAATACCACCATTCTATATATACATGGAAAACATACATGATTCCTTGATACAAGAAATGAAAATACACATCCTACTACCATGCTAGCTGGGTATAAAACCTATAATAGTTAGCTGGCTAACAAAAGATAGCTATGAATACAACATAAACCTAGAGCCCAACTAGCCAGGAGTTACCCGTAATACTTAGTAGGCTATATATATAAAACAACTAGCCATAATCTGATCTATGAACTACTACCGGCCTCTTCCGGTGCAACTGGCTGTGCTGGACCTCCAGAGGGTCCCTGCTGTCCCTGCAGTGCCGTCACTTGTCCCTGTAGAGTGGTCACCTATCCCTGTAGTAACTACATCAATGTCAAAGTCTGCCCAAGCTGCTCTTGCCGGGTACAGTCAAATGTCTGTAATGCTGCAATCTCTGCCTGCCTCATGCAGTCTGTTTGTAGCATCTCTGAAGTCACATTTTGACTCCTACGGTCAGCTGCCTGCAGCTGTGAGATCACTGTCTGCTGACTCATCACTATAGAGCGTAATGCCATAATCTCTAAACGTGTCATATAGCTAACCTCTATGGAGCGTCCCCATGCTTCCTGGGAAACCAGAGCCTCCTAATCTAGTAGTCGTGCAGTCTCATAGTGGTACTGACTATCATCAACCAATGTCTCAACTCTCTGATATATCTGAGTCTGCCTACCATAAGTATCCTCTATCATACCATAGATGTCCTGGGTGTCCTGCTCCTGAACTGCAGCCAGCTCAATCACGCTAGTGTTGACCCCCTCAAGGGTCGTCAGTGCTACCTCTTCAGCAGCATCTCTCGGGTCTACCCAAGCATCTCTAATCCTATAGCCGACCACCTTGGCTCTTTGTCGACTGATCTCAGCATCTACAGTATCGACAAACCTATAGTCTTCCCTACAACCTCCAATTGGTCTAGCGGCAACAACAGCTGAACTCTCTCCCACCTTACATCTCGAACCAAGATCAATACCCAACCTCTTTCGAGGTGGTAGTGTAATATTGGGTCTGTCTGCCCTGCGGTCAGAAGATAGTAACTGCAAAGGTGGTGATGAAATAGGTAGTGGTAATGCAGGTAATACAGATGCTGGTGGTGATGCTGGGAGTAGGGGGAGATGGTATCTGTAGTAATGGAGATGATAGTGGAATAAGTGGTGATGGTGGTGGAGTGGTTAAGGCAAGAAGTCGCTCGACCTCTTCCCTAGGAGGAAGTGATATGGATGGCTCATCCCGGATAGATATCCTGGCAGTCATACGGTGTACAGGAGGGACATCCTCCTCATCCTCGTCCTCGTCCTCGTCCTCATCCTTATCATTGGCATCATCTCCGAAAGGCTCCTCCTCCTCCTCCTCCTCATCTTCATCCCTATCAGCAGGGTAGTTAACTGGATCCTCCTTATGATCCTCATCATCATCAGCCTCTGGCTCCTCCTCCGGATCAGACTCAAGAACATATCCTGGTGAATCTGCAGTGGGTGAGGTAGCAGCAGGCAGTGGCTGCTCCTCGGCCAGGAGTATCTCATCCTCTAGTGGCATGTACTCAGGGTACATCAGCTTAGGAACAAAGTCCAGTGGGGGTGGTGACTGTGGCTCCTCGGGGCCAAGCATGTAGTCAAACGATGGTGGAGCCTGATAAGCAGCCACTATGTAAGCATACGGGTCCTCTGGCATCACAGGTGGTTCGTCGACTCCTGGTGAGCCCACATCTGATGAATCCTTAAATGGACTCGACACCTGCGTGTACGTGACTATGGAATCTTTCGAATCCGACATCATAATATCTGAAAATCAAAAAGTAGCTTACTTAAGTATTTAGTATAAGACCCTTATAGTAATATACATATTATATCATAACACGTATATCAATCATGAATGCATCTGGTCTAACCAACTAATGCAGCAACAAGTATATGCATGTATGTATGCATGTATATCCCGTGCAACCCCTTTTGCACTAAAGCAATGTTTTGAAAACAGTTATAGTCCAGCAAAACATTTTTGACCTGGTTCTCTATAACCTTGGCTCTGATACCAATCTGTAACACCCCCAAATTGGGTCGCAGCGGAATAAGGGTCCGGGGCATGTCACATCTTAGATCAACAACACAAGATATATATAGAATGACCATTAAAAGTCGTAAAAACGGATACATTGGATTTTAGCAAATATTTGTTACAAAAAGCCCGAAGCTTAACTTGTTCGACATTAATAGTACAAAGATACTAGTTCATAACACATTTTCCCAAGAACATATGCAACCAAATCTTTAGCATGATATCCTAAAACATAAAATCACCAATGTATCCTAGCACCTCGTGCCTATTGACCTCCTGAAAAACATTGCTTTAAAACGTCAACAATAATGTTGGTGAATTCATAGGTTTGATAAATCGTATAATGCAGGACCACAAGATCACCCATTTGTATGATAATGCAACAGATGCAGACATCATAAAAATGCAATTACATTTGCCCTAAGCTCATGACACTGAAGCTCGACAATATATTGCCATGTAAAATTACCCACAATGCCCGTATGGATGTTCTAACCCGCAACATCCCTAGTCCAACATGGTATACGTTCGTTATCCGGCTTACAAGTACAGTGAGAATGACTCACCCGAACGGGGATGTCAATCCCAAATAGATCTATTCATAACATTCGCGCTTACCCTCTAGGTAATTAACCAGTTCATGATAATGGGCTCAACTTGGGTTATCGCTACTTAGGCAACACGTAATCATAATATAAAATTTACCACTTGTGTCCAAAGTATAAAACATCGCATGTTTCTCACCCCAAAAACTTATAAATCAAAATCATTTAAAACATGGGGCTATGAACTCACCGTGAGTTCCAAATACCAAATAGTTCACAGCAAATGCGTCACGGTATCAAACGAATGCAACCTAATCAAACATAGGTCGTATAAGCACTACGCATTTCAAATAACTACTACCATAAATAATTCTATATAGCTACATCACCATCTAATCATTTTAGTGAAATCGCTTTTATAAAGTTAAAACGTTTATAATTGCCTCTTTAGTAAAAACGACATAACTTTCGCGTTTTAAGCCCGATTTTGACGTTTCTTGTTCCCACGCTTTCGTATTAAGACGAATTATCAAAATTTGACATTTTCGAAGTTTGGACCAACTGGTGAACAGTAACTTTTATTATTCACGCCAGTTTATAAATTTTATTTTTATAGTTTTTAGTTATCGTAAACTCGTAACGTCGTATCTTATTCGTTATTGCTCTGTTTTTATCGATTCTTTCGAGTTCGTCTTCGTTTTTAAAAGTTCTATCATATTAGTGGTGTTTTTATAAATAAATGTCCCTGATGAACAATAACTTTTTATAAAATTTATTTTATAAAACCGGGTATTAACGTAAAACGTATCTTTTTCGTTATAGATCGGTTTTTCTAGTTCCTTATATTCTCAGAATCATCACGAGGTGTTCTATCTTTATAAAACATAAAACCCATTGTCTTGGATTAGAATCCAAACAGCCCTTTTTAAAATCAATGTGGATACTTATTTATATAACTTGTTTTATATACTTTTCAACCAAGTAAATTACTACAACTTCTTTACAAGTCTTTATATCATATGTCATACATAATATAATGTCCATTGGTCCATAATTTGTCCAAAAATGTCTAAGAAATCACAAGACCCATTTGTGTACACACTTATTTATCTAGTAACTTTCATAAGTATACTTTATGTACTAGTTTATACATGAACCTTTTATACATTAATCAAAAGTGTACAAGAGTTATACTTCCATTATAACATCATTTTAGCTTCCATATAACTTGAATAAAAGTCCATGAAAAAGATTAACAAGTCTTTTGCCACACTTTTACTTGAAACTTATTAAGTAACTTTTAGAAACCCTAATTTGTACATATACATTTTTACACTAAATCAACATGGTACAATACTTTTATATCCATTTTAACATGATATCATTAACATCATAACATATGTACAAGTGTACAAAACCATAATCACAAGTAAAAATATGTTTTACATGATTAAAAGCATCCTAATGGTGATTTCACTACCTAGAACTTATATACACATAAAATCATAACTATGAGAATGTTTAGGGTTTTAGATAACCTTAGTACGATGAGTGGTAGATAGGAGAACAAATCACACCCTTGTGATTTAAATCCTTGCTTGAAAACAAAGGGTGAAAACCCTAAATTTTCCAAGTAAAATCCTAGCTTCCTTTCTTGTTTTAATCCTTTTAAAGGTTTAATCAAACCTTTAAAACACCTTGAGGTATCTTAGATATGATGTATGAGTGTATGTAAATGTGGTAGATAAAAATTTTATGGATGGTTCTTGGGTTTCTTTTTGAGCCGTGGCCTTGTAAGAGCCAAGAGGGAGAGTTTGTTTGATTTTTGGTTAAGTAAAAGACTTGTGTGTTCTATCTCTTAAAATACATGTATCTTATAAGTACTTGACTAGTCCAAGGAACGCCTAGAGCAATTTAGGGAAAGTTCTTGGTCTTGGTCTTTGAAAAATATCTATGTGTTCCCTAATAGTTGAGAACATCCCATGAAATTAAAGGGATGCGTTCTCAACTATGATATCTCTTTGTTTTTCTACCTATAGCTGGCCATATGCAAGAATTTGTGATAATATTGTGTAATTTTTAGGTATTGGGTATAAAAGTGGGTATTTTTTGAAGCGTAGAAAAGTTTTGGTGGTTCCGGGAATGCCTAAACGTATTTTATCGCGAAACGTAACCAATTTACGTAACCAATAAAAATAAAATAAACAAAGTTAATAATTATCCTCCAAATAATTACTTAACACTTGCTTGACGTAAATTTTTAATTGTTTGATGCCCGTTTACATTGAACGATAATTTTTAGCTTACGCGATTTAACTTAACACTTTAAAATTAAAAGCAAACGCGTACAACACTAAAAATAAATAACGAACTTATTAATGTCGTAGATGACCCTAAAACACGGGGTGTTATAGTCTTCCCCCGTTAAATAAGCCTTGTCCTCAAGGCTTACAATGCGGCACTTAACGATGGTGCGGTTTTAGTGAAGAGGTGTGGATATTTCTTTTTGAATTGATCTTCACGCTCCCACGTGAACTCAGGACCTCTCTTGGAGTTCCATCGAACCTTGACAATTGGTACACGTCTTTTCCTCAACTGTTTGACCTCACGATCCATAATCTTTAAAGGTTCCTCAACAAACTGAAGCTTGCCATCAAAGTGTAGTCCATCCAACAGAATGGCTAAAGGTTCATCGGCATAACACTTTTTCAAGTTGGATACGTGAAATGTATTGTGAACCCTGCTCAGCTCTTCAGGAAGCTCAAGCTTGTAAGCAACGGATCCAACCCTTTCTATCATGCTGAAAGGTCCGACATATCTGGGGTTTAACTTCCCTCGTTTGCCAAAACGTACAACCCCTTTCCAAGACGAAACCTTAAGCATAACCTTATCCCTAATTTGAAATTCCATCGGCTTACGCTTTAAATCTGCATAACTTTTCTGTTGGTCTCTGGATGATACGCCGTACTCATGGCCAAGCTAGTACCCAAAGCCTTTTGAAGTGACCTCCAAAAATGCGATGCGAACCGAGGGTCACGATCACAAATAATTGAGACAGGGATTCCATGTCTCGTGACTACCTCCTTTAGGTACATCCTTGCCAGTTTCTCTAGGGGATCAGTTTCTCTCATCGGTACAAAGATTGCAGACTTGGTGAGTCGATCAACAATCACCCAAATGGTATCGTAACCTTGCGACGACTTAGGAAGCTTTGTGACAAAATCCATAGTGATGTTGTCCCACTTCCATTGAGGTATTTCAGGTTGTACCAACAATCCCGATGGTCTTTGATGTTCAGCTTTGACCTTAGCACAGGTCAGGCACTTGCTAACATAGGTGGCGATGTTTGCTTTCATATTGGGCCACCAATATAGTTTCTTCATGTCTTGGTACATCTTATCAGAACCCGGATGAATAGAGTATTTTGATTTGTGGGACTCGTGCATGATCACGGTCCTTAAATCTCCATAACATGGTAACCAACTCCTGCCATTGAAGCATAGAGTTCCATCCGCACGGGGTTCCAACTTTTCCGTTCTGAACTTTTCCGGATCCTTTGAATTTTCAACCAGCATACCTCCAACATCTTCATTCTTGATATTCTCCGGTTTCCTTGCTTCAGTCTGAGCATTCAAGATTTGCTTAGGAAGATCCAAGCCAATAGTCATGACTAAGGCTCAAACTCTTAATGGTTTAATTCGTTCTTTCCTGCTCAAAGCATCAACAACCACATTTGCCTTTCCCGGGTGATAACGAATCTCACAATCGTAATCACTGAGCAACTCTAACCAACGACGTTGCCTCATGTTCAACTCCTTCTGATTAAGAATATGTTTCAAACTCTTATGATCAGTAAACACCGTACACTTAGTTCCGTACAAATAGTGCCTCCAGATTTTGAGAGCGAACACTACTGCTCCAAGTTCCAAATCACGAGTCGTATAATTTTTCTCATGTATCTTAAGTTGGCGTGATGCATAAGCAATCACTTTATCCCTCTGCATCAGCACAACGCCTAAACCTTTGATGGAAGCATCGCAGTATGCGACAAAATCTTCACTTCCTTCTGGTAAAGCCAGAATTGGTGAACTACACAACTTCTGTTTCAATGTTTGAAACGCTGCTTCTTGTTTATTGCCCCAAACAAACTTGACCTTCTTCTGAGTAAGCTTGGTTATTGGTTTGGCGATTTTCGAAAACCCTTTAATAAATCTTTTATAATACCCAGCAAGACCTAAGAATTGATGAATCTCCGTTGGTGACTTAGGAGACACCCAATCCATAATGGATTCGATCTTAGCGGGATCCACATGAATGCCTTCACTATTACTCACGTGACAAAGAAATTGCACCTTAGGAATCCAAAATTCACATTTGGAGAACTTAGCGTACAACTCCTCCTTCTTAAGCAATTCTAGAATCGTCCTAAGATGTTCTTTATGCTCTTTCTTGTTCTTTGAGTAGATAAGGATATCGTCGATAAATGCAATCACAAATTTATCCATATATGGCTTACACATGCGGTTCATGAGGTCCATAAATACCGCGGTGCGTTAGTCAAGCCAAATGGCATCACTTGGAACTCATAATGACCGTACCAAGTCCTGAATGCCGTCTTCGGAATATCCCCTTCCCGTACTCTAAGTTGATGATAACCAGATCGCAAGTCTATCTTCGAATAAACACTAGATCCTTGGAGTTGATCAAATAAATCATCAATCCTTGGAAGTGGATAATGATTCTTCACTGTCAGCTTGTTTAATTCCCGGTAATCAATGCACATCCGGAATGATCCATTCTTCTTGACAAACAAGACCGGAGCTCCCCAAGGTGAGGAACTGGGCCTTATAAAACCCTTGTCGGACAGTTCTTTCAGTTTCTCCAACAACTCTTTCATCTCAGAAGGCGCCAATCGGTAAGGTGCCCATGCTACAGGTGCAACACCGGGTATCAAATCAATTTGGAATTCCACTTGACGAGTCGGAGGAAGACCCGGCAAGTCCTCGAGAAATACTTCAGGAAAATCCCGAATGATCGGTACATTATCAAGTCGCTTCTTCTCCGACTTGTCTTCCACCTCCTTCGTAGTAACATGTGCCAAAAAGACCTGACATCCCTTTAGCATATACTTCTGCGTCTTCATGCACGAGATGATGTTTAATCGAGTCTTATGTTCTTGGTTACTCTCGTTACCATGAAAGATCAAAGTTTCTCTTCCCCAGGGAATGCGAACAATCTTATCCGCACAAACAATGACGGCCTGATATTTTGACAACTAGTCCATGCCGATTATAATGTTAAAACTACCCATCTCCACTGGCATTAAATCGATGTTGAAAGGATGGTTCAGAAAATTTAGATTGCAACTCCGAATGATAGTATTAACGCCAATTATTCTACCATCAGCTAGTTCTACGGCATAATCATGGTCTAAGAAAGTCGGTGCGATATTAATTTTAGAGCTAAATGCAGTGGATACAAAACTTCTATCGGTACCAGTATCAAATAAAACAGAAGCATAACGGTTGTTGAGGATGAACGTACCCATAACGACGTTCGTGTCAGGGTTTGTCCCCACCTTACCCACATCATACACCTTTGCTTGAGCATTTCCAGTCCTAACTTGGTTACCACGATTGTTGTTGTTGTTGTTGTTCAGCTTTGGACAATACCTTCTGAAATGTCCTTGTGCCCCGCACTCATGACAAGTAGACTTCTGACCCGTCCTAGTACCCCTCTGGTTGTTGGAAACATTAGCATTTGTAGTGCTCTTACAGTCACGGGCAAAGTGGCCAACCTTATTGCACTTGTAGCATCTTTGAGTGCATAGACCATCATGGTTGTAATTGCATTTGGGGCATAGAGGTTTAGATCCTCCGTACGGTTTCCTATCTCCAGATGCTGCAGCGTATGCCCTTGCCACATTTTGCCTTTTAGAAGGCTGCTGTTGGTTTTCGTTGTTTCTAGAAGTGTCTTCAAACTTCCTCTTATTTGCAGCCTGGCTTTCAGCAAAAGTATAGATTTTCTTATGCATTAGCTCAGTTTCCATTTCAGTGGCTTCCTGCATGGTTTTTGTTTTCGATGCCACAACACTCCCATGAATCATGTCGGGCAACCCACCGACATACCTTTTTACTTTATCAGACTCTTTTAGAAACATTTGAACACAAAACAAAGCCAGCTCCTGGAAACGTTGGTTGTACCTTGTCACATCGGTACCTTGTACTTCTAAATTCCATAACTCAGCCTCAAGCTTCTTCATCTTATTTCTCGGGCAATACTTGTCAGCCATTTTCTTTTTTAGTTCTGTCCAAGTCATCACATAAGCAGCATCATGACCAACAATCCTAACGTGGGAATTCCACCACGTCAGAGCACCTGCTAAAAGAGTACAAGTAGAAAACTTGATCTGATTCTCCACCGAGCAGTGACTTATGCGAAATAGTCTCCATCCTTTTAAACCATTGAGTTAGTTCAACAACTGTCTCAGTGCCTTTGAAATATAGAGGTTGACACTTCAAAAAGTCCTGGTAAGTGCATTCTCGAGCAACGCGTTCAGTCCTTCTGACACCCGTTCCCGAAGTATGGCTGTCATCGCCAGCTCTGTTTGCATCACGTGCTGCTAGTGCAGCAGTAACACCTTGGTCAATCATTGCCTGAAGCTGGGCATTGGTGACAGATGTGGTAGTAGTTGTTGTTTCTGGGGCTGGTCTAGCCCTCGTGGTTCTTTTCAGTGCCATTTTCTTTAATCACAAAAAGTATAATACCCGTTAGATTCCATAAAATCTTAACCACGACAAGACATATACACAATAAATAAAACAAGATCACATCCCACAGTGAAATATATAACTGAACTGAGTTCAACACTAGTATAGATAAATCGACATTCATTCACACAAATTCAATTACAACCAAAACATATTACATTCCTGACAGAAATACCAAAATGCTATTATAGCACGGAAAACATAGCATGATTTCTTGAAACAATAAATAAAAATCCAAATCCACTAGGAACCTCGTGCCTAGCTATGTAAAAACCCATAATACTTAGCCGGCTAACAAAAGGTAGCTACGAATACAACATAAACCTAGAGCCCTACTAGTCGGGAGTCACCCGTAATACTTAGTAGGCTATATACAAAACAACTAGCCATAACCTGGTCTATGAACTACTACCGGCCTCCTCTGGTGCAACTAGCTATGCTGGACCTCCAGAGGGTCCCTGATGTCCCTGCAGTGCTGTCACCTGTCCCTGTAGTGACTGCATCAATGTCAAAGTCTGCATAAGCTGCTCTTGTCGGGTATGGTTAAATGTCCGTAATGCTGCAATCTCTGCCTGCCTCATGTGGTCTGCATGTAGCATCTCTAAGGTCACAGCCTGACTCCTACGGTCAGTTGCCTGCAGCTATGAGATCACTGTCTGCTGACTCATCACTATAGAGCGTAATGCCATAATCTCTGAACGTGCCATATAGCTAACCTCCATGGAGCGTCCCCATGCCTCACGGGAAATTAGAGCCTCCTGATCGAGTAGTCGTGCAGTCTTATAGTAGTACTGACTATCATCAACTAATGTCTCAACTTTCTGATATATCTGGATCTGCCTACCCTGAGTATCCTCTATCACACCATAGATGTCCTGGGTATCCTGCCCCTGAACTACAGCCAGCTCAGTCACCCTAGTGTTGACCCCCTTAAGGGTTGTCAGTGCTACCTCCTCAGCAGCATCTCTCGGGTCTACCCAAGCATCTCTAATCCTATAGCTGACCTCCTCGGCTCTCCGTCAACTGATCTTAGCATCTACAGTATTGACAAACCCATAATCTGCCCTATGACCTCCAATCGGTCTAGCGGCAGCAGCAGCTGAACTCTCTCCCACCTCACATCTCGGACCAAGATCAATACCCAACCTCTTTCAAGGTGGTAGTGTAATCTCGGGTCTGTCTGCCCCGCGGTTAGAAGATAGTAACTATAAAGGCGATAATGAAGTAGGTAGTGGTAATGCAGGTAATACAGATGTTGGTGGTGATGCTGAGAGTAAGGGAGATGGTATTTGTGGTAATGGAGATGATAGTGGGGTAAGTGGTGATGGTGGTGGAGTGGTTAAGGCAAGAAGTCGCTCGACCTCTTCCCTAGGAGGAAGTGATATGGATGGCTCATCCCGGATAGATATCCTGGCAGTCTTACGGTGTATAGGTGGGACAAAGTCGACCAGAGCTGGGTGCTCCTCCTCCTCCTCCTCATCCTCGTCCTTATCCTCTTCCTCATCATCGGCATCATCTCTGGAAGGCTCCTCCTCCTCCTCCTCATCATCATCCCTATTAGCAAGGTAGTCAGCTGGATCCTCCTCGGGATCCTCATCATCATCAGCCTCCGGCTCCTCCTCCAGATCAGACTCAAGAACATATCCTGATGAATCTGCAGTGGGTGAGGCAGCAGCAGGCAGTGGCTGTTCCTCGACCGGGATTATCTCATCCTCTAGTGGCATGTACTTAGGGTACATCGGCTCAAGAACAAAGTCCAGTAGGGGTGGTGATTGCGGCTCCTCAGGGCCAGGCATGTAGTTAGGCGATGATGGAGCCTGATAAGCAGCCGCTATGTAATGTTGATCCCAAATCTAGATCGATTCCTTACCTTGTAAAGAGTATGTTACCTTGGATAAATCCAAAATAACAATAGTAGAAACCTTGTGTGTATATCAAAGAGTATGCGGAATCTACTCTTTAATATCTAGAAGATATATCAATAGAACAGTGAATATGAATGAACACAAGATGTAACAAAATGCTTCAATATTATTATTGATGATAATAATATGAGTACTGTAACTTTAGCACTAGGGTTTCAACCTTGAAGCTTTACAAGACTCTTAATCTATGGATCTGTATATGTGTGTTTGAGAGATCCCTATGTATTCCCCCTTCAACTAATGCCCTAGGCCTCCTTTTATAGACCAAGGAGTCCTAGTCAGCTTACAATAAATTCTTAAGATATCTCTCAATCTTTTCTATACATAAACGTAATCTTCTAAATAAATACATTATGCATATCTTGTACATAAATATCTTCACACGCATTCTTGTTCTCCAAACAATCTTTATCTCTTTAATGCGTCTTTATCCTCTTGACAGTAGAAAGTCTTCAAACACTTGCAATCTTTCCACCAGCAGCACTAATAAACATAAGCAGTAGTAATATTAGTACTAGCAGTACTAATATACACTAACAGTAGTAACCTATACTAGCAGTCTTAACTTTTACTACTAACAACACTAACTACTTAGCTTATATTTTAGTCTTCAACACTGAGCAGTCTTAACTTCAATTAACAGCAGTAAATGTATGCTATCAGTACTAAATTATAATAACAGTAGTAACTAGCAGTGGTAACATTATACTACCAGTACTAACCACTTAGCATAATTTCCATTATGTACCTGAGCAGCAGTAACTTCTAAGAATCCATGAAGTCTTTTAAGACCCAACAATCCTCCCCTAAACTTGATGATCATCATCTGAATTTTCAAGTTTATTTTCTAAAAGTCTTCATCACACTTCAGGAAGATGCATCCAAACCTTTTATTTTCCCTATTTCTTACTTACCATAAGCGTTTAAGGCAGTTATAACACATCGTGATAGATGATGAGTTCAGTCTGAAGCTCCTTTCAAGCAATATGGTGATGGTAATTGGTGCGAGGGTGGTAACTTCTTTCAACCAACATAAAAAATGTGAAATTATCAAATCTTACAAAAGGAACTCCTAGATAATCAATAAACTTCCAAGGTAGTCACCCTGTAATCCTTGCAACAATCTCCAGACATCACTTTTATGTCTGGTTCAAACATAACTCTCAAATCTTCCAAACAATACATCTTCAAATTCATCTTCAGGCCTTGTATCACCATATTTTGCCTTCACTATCCTCCAAAGAGCTTCCAAGTCTTATCTATCTATTCCTTGTAGCATTCTTATCATTGAAGAGTATCTCTTGGAACTTCCATCTGCTCTTATTAATTCATAATGAACCAACATCCCCTCTTTATGAAGCTTAAAATTAACAATCATTGGTCATTTTGTAGCAAGTGGTATAGCTTCAATTGCTATATCTTCATCCTTTTTAATTACCAAAAGCTTCTTGAGCTCAACTTCATTATCTTCTTTAATTTCCTCCGACTCTTTTTCTTCCTCTACTTTTTTTGTTTCTTGAGAAATTTTTCCTTGCTGTCTTTTCAATTTTTCCACTGCTTTTTTCCTTCCAAGCATCTTCTTTCTGCTACCTTTAGTTGTTTCCTTTCTACTTTCTTCCTTCTTTTCTTTGCTTTCCTGTACCTTAGAACCTATAGCTACAAAGGTGTTTACTCTCTTCATTTCCTTATTAAACAACTTTTGAATTTCATCAAAACTCCTTCCTTTTAGTTGTTTGTATGTATATCTACCTATGTGCTTACTGAAATAGACATTTGAATTCTCTTTTGTGCTTTGGTAGGAGGTCTGTTTCTCTTTTCTTGTGCTCTAAGTGCAACAAAATGCTTTCTTCTTTTCTCCATCAGTTCCATAAACATTTTTGCTTTTTCCTCATTTGTCAATTCTTCTCTTTCCTTTGATTAGAGTCTCTCAGCCAACAATCTATCAGCCTCCATCATAGCTTGTGTATTTTCCCATGACTCAATCAATGCTACGTTGGCTTCTTCTTCTATCTTGTTTCCCATTGCACTTTAGCTATTCTAGGATAAATCAAGCATCCAATTTAGCTTGAATATCTTTTGCAATCTGTTCATCAAGAGCAATTTGATCTTTTCTCTTCAAAGGAACTTCAGGATCAATCATAATACCTTTTCCTTTATCTTTAGAACTTGAAGGTTTTATCTCTTGTGGAGCTCTTGAACTCATCTTGGCTTCTGACAAACCACGAACCCTTTATCCCTTGGGTCTGGTATATGGTTTTGTTAATGTAGCAACAATAGTAACAACGTTTAGGCTTAGCTGCTTTATCTGTATAAGTGTCTAAGCCAAAAGAGTGATTTCCTCATTTGTTTAGGAACAGCGACTATCATCATTATAGTAGTAAAACTGCATACCAGTTGTAGGAATTACAGGAGCAAAACACTATCATTAACCCAGACAGTAGTAATTGCATCACCACAGTACTAGATCATCAAATCTTGGTATCCTGCTCATTCGTTTCACTAGAAGTAGCATACACAAACACTTTTCAACATTCATCTAAACACTAGTATCAAACATTCAATCTTTATTATGCCTTTTCATTTACGTAGAGAGAAACCTCAGCATCTGCATCAATGTCCTTAATACTCCTCCCCTGTTTGGATCAAATCTTCAGGAATACCCAAACTTTCTTGTTCTTCAGAGGACTCAACTCTCCTAGACAAACCAACTTTTCTGAGTCTTTTCAAACCTAAAGGTCTTGAGATTTTCCTACTTTCTAGCTTCTGGATCCTCTTCTTCAAAGCAGCAATCTCCTTAGCTTGAGCATCCTTTGCTTTTTGTAAATCAAGAACCTGTGTTTGCAAATTGGTACATAAAACCATCAAATTAGTTAGTTGCATGCTATCCTCACCACTAGGTTGTAGATCATTGGAAGGTGTTGATACACTCTCCTCATGCTCTGCCTCATCTTGAGGAACCTTTACCTCCTGTCTTTGAATCTTCTTAGATGGTTGTCTCTTCTTGGGTTGGGAAGATGAAGATGGCTAATTAATAATGGGTATTTGAGTTGAATCAGTTGGATGATCTGAATCCTCAAGGCACAAAAAAAAACTCCCTTCTTAGAAAAACCTCACAAAAAAAACCAACACTCAGCATCGCATGCAAATCAAACCTCAAACGAATCACACCTCATCAGAAAACAAAACAAATAACAGAAACCATTTCTTAAATAGGTTATAAAAACCATCATGGTATCAAATAAAGGGAGTTATTCTCCAGAAGAAATCCTTCTAATCACTCTTCATATTGGCAAAAACCTTCTATTGTGTGAAAGGGATTAACAAAAAACCTTCTTGTGATTTGACAGATTTCCCAGTTGTTGAATATGAAAAAACATGAATAAAACGGGATACAACAAGTAATTTTGACTCCATCATCTCAAGGATTTTACCATAGCATCAAAGATAAAACTAGAGATATTAAACTTCCTGATTTGTTGCCGAAGCATATGAATCAAAGAATCCATAAGAAACAACTGAACTCATTCCATGCATTGGTTTTTGAACTTAAGCAAAGAGTAAAAAATGAATGAAATACTTCCACTGAGGAGAGAAAAAGGCTTTATAAAAGTAAGCTAATTGAGAAGCATTTCAAAACCCCATACGCGCCAAATCTTCAAAGAAATAGTAGTCGTTGTAAGACAATCGAGTTCCTTCTGCATCATCAAGTGAAGATCTCTCCTAAATGCTTAACTCCGTAACAATAACCCTCCTTTTATCAACAATGGGCTTGTAACTGTTCACACTCCATATTAATAAAAAATAAAATACTGTCTGTACCTTGGCAGTTGCCTAAAATTGTTCAATACAAGATGTGTAGATTACTGGATTTACTGTTAAAGCATTTGAAACAAAACTTGCTTTCAGGAAATCAATTATCTCTGCAAACCCAACACTTTCTTCGGGTGTTTCTAAGAATGCGACCACATTGTGTGTTTCAACAAACTTAGGGCTTGTCATTATGATGAACTCGATGATCAAAGATGAAAATTGAATTAGGTTTTAGGATTATAAGTGTTTGAATACATTAAACGAATAAAGAAGTAAATGAAACCCTTAATAAAAGTATTTAGTCGAAATCACCTCAAACAGCAGAAACATGAACATGGCAGCAATACATAAGCCTAATAGCAAAAACAAATACGGCAGTTACTAATTTAAGCCTAACACAGCATTAACTAAAGCTTAGCAGTCCATTAAATTGAAGAACTGAGCAGCACTAATAAGAATACACACGTAAACAACAAAATAACATTCCAATAAGCAACTTTCAATCATCAAATTATGATTTCACACATACTCCTCTTCTGTTATATGCCACCCATAATCTCCATAATGATTCCCTTTTTGCATCACAAAAATTTACTCATTTCTGTTTTTATGCTCACCATCTCTCCATTCTTTTTTAAGCTCTATAAAAACTCATCAATTCTTTTTTCCCACCAAGACACTCTTTCTGTTTTTATATGAAGATGTGTACAAAATTTCGTCAAATCCAATGTGTTTTCCATACTGTCCTCACCCCACTTCCAAGTGTGGAAACCTCTTGAATAGAGGTGGATCAATAGACTGTAAAATTGTAATCTCAAACCGAGTTTGAGCATTCCAAATCACATCCCCCAAAATGGTATCCTTGGCACCTAGGGCCCACTACCTGTGAAACGAATTCCCTAGAGTTAGTTGACTCATTACGTGTTGCAAATTGAATTGGTTCTTATTTTGATGTTACCACTTTCCTACTCTACATCAAAGCTAGAAGCATTAGTGGCAGCCCTATACCATTCTGTCACACCACAAACTCCTTATGGTCAGCCTCATCACCAACCTTTGTATCAAGGGGCCACTATACAGGTACTTTGTTGTCCTACCTTTTTTGATATGCCTAGATGTGTTTTGATCCCTTTTGAACATACTTATGATATAACACATCCTTTAATCCATACTTGTTGGTAATATAAGGAACCTCCCCTCAAACAATGCTTTAAGTGAACTCAAGAATGGAAAAAGCTTTGCAACTTTGGTAACCTAAGTCATCTGAACCGCATAACATTGCCTGCAGTAGTAAATTTTTTTTTTTCTGCCTAGCAGTATTAACTAAAGTCGAACAGCATTAAGTTTATCTTTAATAATTATGCAACAACATGTCTCTATTCATCACAAGCATACTAGAAAAGACTAGATAGATATGTGGGAATTCACAAGGATCCATATTTATGCATAACCCATGAATAAAAGTTAAATTCTGTGAACCAAGGCCTTTATCTTTCTTCAAAAAGATGAAGCATCCAACATCAGGTATTCAACATGCTTTACCTGCAAATGTTAGTTTATAGCCAAATATACAAATTCCAAAACGTTTTCTTCTTAACAACATTAACTATGTCTACTAGCAGTTTTAACTAACAGTATTAAGTATAACTGACAGTACTAGTTATACTTAGCAGTACTAATGGATACAACTAACAGTACTAATCCTTTACAAAACTTTACAAAGACATAAAGAGATTTAAACATTAAGGATTAAGCATTCCAATACTTGAGACCAAGTACTGAAACCTTCCAGCATCAAAACCTTTTGTAAGAAGATCTGCAACATTATGTTCAGTATCAATTTTAACCATTTGAATTAACTTTTTAGCATTGCAATCTCTTATAAAATGATGTCTAATCTCTATATGTTTTGTTTTAGAATGTTGAACAGGATTTTCAATAATGCAGATAGTACTGTTATTATCAATGTGAATCATAGTATTCATGAAATTATACCCATAATCCAGCAATTGGTTTTGAATCCAGAGTACTTGTCCACAGCAACTAGCAGCAGCCACATATTCAGCTTCAGTTGTAGAGGTGGCAACCACAGTTTGCTTCTTGCACTGCCAAGATATCAACCTGTTTCCCAAAAACTGACAACCTCCAGTTGTTGACTTCCTATCTTGAGTGGCTCCAGCATAGTCACTATCAGTATAAGCAACTAGTTCAAATGGAGAATCTCTAGAATACCAAAGGCCTAAAGTTGGTTTGCCTTTCAAATATCTAAAAATTCTCTTTACAGCTAAGAGATGTGATGTCTTTGGAGTAACTTGGAATCTGGCACATGCACATACTGCAAACATGATATCTGGTCTAGATGTTGTAAGATACATCAAGGACCCAATCATAGATCTATAGAGATGTACATCAACATCATTAGCATCTCCATCTTTGACTAAAGGCTTTTCCAAATCAACTAGAGTAGAAGCAGACTTCACATCAGTGTAGTTGAATTTCTTCAAAATCTCATCTACATATTTATCCTGGCTGATAAATATTCCATCTTCCTTCTGCTGTACTTGTAATCCTAGAAAGAAAGTAAGTTCTCCCATAGAACTCATTTAAAACGTATCCTTCATAAGCTTCTCATATCTAGTACACAGTTCCTTGTTTGTAGAGCCAAAGATAATGTCATCAACATAGACCTGTACAAGAAAAATATCTCCTTTTTGCTTCTTGATAAACAATGTCTGGTCTATCTTCCCTCTTTTAAACCTATTGCCCAACAGATAGTTAGCCAAGGTTTCATACCATGCTCTTGGTGCTTGATGCAACCCATAAAGGGCCTTGACCACCTTGTAAACTGTCTGGATTTTCAGGATCTTTAAATCTTGGTGGTTGAGTAACATAAACCTCTTCCTTAATAGTTCCATATAAGAATGCACTCTTCACATCCATTATAAAAAGAAGTATAGACTAAAAACAATCTTATTGCATCAATTCTTGCCACAGGAGCAAAAACTTCTTCATAGTCTATACCTTCTTCTTGTCTATAACCATGTGCAACCAACCTTGCTTTATTCCTAATCACAATCCCTCTTTTATCTTTCTTGTTTCTGAAGACCCATTTTGTTCCAATGACCCTCTTCCCATTAGGCAAATCCATAAGTTTCCAAACCTATTGGAGCTTGAATTGTAGAAGTTCATCCTGTATTGCTTCTACCCAAGATGAATCAGATAGAGCTTTAGCAATACTTGTGGGTTCAATCTGTGATAAGAAACAAGCATATAAACAAGTATTTAGGGTATCATGTGTTTTCTGTTCATATACAGCACTGAGAAACCCTTGTATAGAGGTAGATTTTGTCATCCTTCTTGTCTGAATAGAGGACTTCACATCTCCAATCACATTTTTAATTGGTTGATCTTTATGGATTCTTGTATTGGGAGTGGTTGGAACTGTATAGGAATTAGTGATGTTTCCCATATCAACTTCTAGTTAATCTTCATCACTGAAGAACTCAACATGAGTGGCTTCAAGTGTATAACTAGCTCCCATTTTGAACATATCTTGGATCTTTTCTCTCAAAGGAACTTCGGGCTCAATCATAATACCTTTTCCTTTATCTTTAGAATTTGAAGGTTGTATCTCTTGTGGAACTCTGAACTCACTTGGCTCCTGTACAACTACCCCTCTAGCCTTGGTTCTTGTAGTTGTTGTTGTTGTAGCAGCAGTAGTAACAACTTTAGGCTTAGCTGGTTTGATCTGTATAAGTGTCTGAGCCAAAGTGATTTCCTTAATAGTTGTAGGAACAACACTACCTTCAACATTAGCAGTAGTAACTGCTTCACCAGCAGTACTATCATCAGGCTTAGTACTTTGTTCATTTTTCCCATCAACTTTCGCTTCCACAGGCATCTCATCATCCTCTAAAACTCTAGTATCAAACATCAAGTTATCATCCTGCCTGTCTTGAGTTTCATCAACCAAAGTAACATCAACATCAGCATCAATATCTTCAATACTCCTCCCCTATTTGGATGCATCTTTAGGAGCACCCAAACTCTCCTGATCTTTAGTGAACTCAACTCTCCTAGACATACCAATTTTCCCGAGTCTCTTCAAACCTGTAGGTCTTGACATTTTCCTCCTTTCCAACCTCTAAATCCTCTTCTTCAAAGCAGCAATCTCCTTAGCTTGAGCATCCTTTTCTTTTTGTAAATCAAGAACCTGTGTTTGCAATTTGGTACATAAAACCATCAATTCAGTTAGTTACATGCTATCCTCACCACTAGGTTATGGATCATCGGAAGGTGTTGGTACACTTTCCTCATGCTCTGCCTCATCTTGAGGAACCTCTGCCTCCTGACTCTGAGCCTTCTTAGATGGTTGTTTCTTCTTGGGTTGGGACATGAATATGGTTGATCTATAATGGGTTATTAGAGTGGAAAACAGTTGGATGATCCGAACCTCACCCATTTCTTCAACAGGTTAACCATCCTGGTATCCAATAAGGTGTTATATCTCCAGAGAAATCCTTCCAGCTCTCGATTCTATTGCAAAAACTTTCTTTGTGTGCAAAGGAATATAACAAAAATCTTCTTGGTGAGTTGACATATACCCAGTTGGATGAATTAATGAAAACTTGGAGAAAAAGAGGATACATCAAAATTTGACTCCTCTCCATCTAAGTGTTTCACCATTTGCAACAAAAATATAACTTAGACAGATTAAACTTCTGATTAGTTGCCAAGCAGACGATAGATCAAGAGAAGCCATAGAACTACTGAACTCAATTCCATCCATGCAGTGGATTTAGCACTTAAGCATTGAGTAATAATATGAATGAAATACTTCCACTGTGGAGAGAAAAAGGCTTTATAAAAAGTAAGCTTTTGAGAAGGCTTTTCATACCTCATACGTGCCAATTCAAACAAAGATATAGCAGTTTGGAAAAGACAATCAGTACTTCTGCATCATCTAATTGAAGATCTCTCCTAATGCTTGACTCCGTAACAATAACCCTCTTTTTATCAACTAGGGCTTGTAACTGTCGCACTCCATTAATTGTCTGTACCTTGGCAGTTGCCTAAAATTGTTCAATACAAGATGTGTAGATAACCGGAATGACTGTTATAGCATAAGAAACAGAACTTGCTTTCAGGAAATCAATTATCTCTGCAAACCCATCACTTTCTTTGGGTTTTTCCAAGAACGCGACCACATTGTGTGTTTCAGCAAACTTAGGGCTTGACATAACGATGATTTTGATGATCAAAGATGAAAATTGAATTAGGGTTTATGGTTAGAGAGCGTTTGAATAAGTGAAATCGAATAAAGAAGTAAATGAAAACTCTTAATCAAAGTATTTATAGAATCAACCTTAAACACATAAACTAGAACTCAGAATAGCATAGCTAACAGCAGAAACAATACGGGCAGTAACGTAATTTAAGCCCTAACAGCATAACTTAAAGCTAGTACATTAAAGTTGGAAACTGAGCACATTAAGAAGAATACACTAGTAATCATTTCATTTTCATTCCAATTAAAGCAAACTTCTTCATCAAATTTGATTCACACAAACTCTCTTTCTGTTTTTATGCTCACATTATCTCTTAATTCTTTTTGCTCACATAATCACTCATTTTTGTTTTTATTCACACATCTCTCTTTCTATTTTTAAGCTCACAAAATCTCTCATTTCTTTTGGCTTACCAAGACACCCTTTCTGTTTTTATATGACAGTTATGTACAAAATTCCATCAATTCTAATAAGTTTCATACTGTCCTCCCCACTTCAAAAAAAAAAAAAAAAAAAAAAAAAAAAAAAAAAAAAAAATAAAAAAAAAAAAAAAAAAAAAAAAAAAAAAAAAAAAAAAAAAAAAAAAAATAAAAAAATAAAAAATAAAAAAAAAAAAAAAAAAAAAAAAAAAAAAACAAAAAAATACCTCTTGAGAAGGTTGGATCAAATGGACTGTTTAAGATGTAATCTCAAACCTAGTTTGAGCATTCACATCCCCCAATATGGTATCTTGGCACCTAGGACCACTACATGAACCAATTCCCTAAGGAGTTGATTCATTAAGTGTTGCTATGGATTGGGTCTTATTTGATGTTACCAGTGTCCTGCTTTGCTTCTTAGCTAGAAGCAGTAGTGGCAACCCTTTCCATTCTGTCACCCAACTCCTTAATGGATAGCCTCATCACCAACCTTTGTTAGGGGGACCACTAGACAGAGGTATCTTGTGTCCCGACCTCTTTTGATATGCTTAGATGTGTTTTGATACTTTTAAACATACTTATGATATAACACATCCTTTCATCCATGCTTTTTGGTTGTATGAATAAGGAACCTCCCCTCAAACAATGCTTCAAGTGATAAAATTTAAAACAGTTGGCAGACTTTGGTGCCCATGTCAATCTAAACAACATTTCATTTGCCTGCAGTAGTAATTTTCTTCTGCCTACAACATTACAGCCAGTCTAACAGCATAACTCTATCACAATGAAGGTTATTCAACAACATGCCTCTATTCGATCACAAGCATACTAGAAAAGACTAGATATGGACATTGGAGAATTCATGAGGATCCATATTTATGCATAACCCATGAATAAAAGTTAAACATTGTGAACCAAGATCATTAACTTTCTTCTCAAACATTACTTCAAATGTGAAGCATTCAACATCAGGTATTCAACATGCTTTACCTGCAATGTTTAGTTTCATAGCCATATATATCAAAATCCGAAGCATTAACATTCTTGACAGCATTAACCCTGACTAACATTTTAAAAACAAACAGTCTTAAGTATAGACTAACAATTTTAAAATTATACATGCATGTATATTGAGAAATACTACCAGTATTAATCCCTTTACAAAAACTTTTGCAAAAACATAAAGAAATATAAACAGTTAAGGATTCAACTTACCAATAACTTGAGACCAAGTACTGAAATCTGCCTGCATCAAAACCTTTTTAAAAGATCTCAGGCATTTAAATCTATATGGATTTTAACCATTTGTATTAACTTTTTAGTGTTGCAATCTCTTATAAAATGATGCCTAATCTCTATATGTTTTGTTTTAGAATGTTGAATAGGATTTTTAATAATGCAGACAGTACTGTTATAGTCAATATTAATGACAGTGTTCATGAAATTGTACCCATAATCCAGCAATTGGTTTTGAATCCAGAGTACTTGTCTACAGCAACTAGCAGCAGTTACATATTCAGCTTTAGTTGTAGAAGTGGAAACCACAGTTTGCTTCTTACACTGCTAAGATATCAATCTGTTTCCCAAAAACTGACAACCTCTAGTTGTAGACTTCCTATCTTGAGTTGCTCCAGCATAGTCACTATCAGTATAAGCAACCAGTTCAAATGGAGAATCCCTAAATACCATAGGGCCTCAAAGTTGGTTTTGCCTTTCAAAAAAACTAAAAATCCGCTTGACTGCTCATGAATAAGTGATGTTCTTTAGAGTAACTTGAAATCTAGCACATCACAAATTGCAAATCATGATAATCTGTCTAATGCAGTGAGATACATCAAAGACCCAATCATAGATCTATAGAGATGTAACAACACATCATCAGAATCTCATCCTTGATCAAAGGTATTTTCTCCAGAATCAACAGGAGTTAAAGCAGACTCACATCAGAGTAAGTTGAATTTCTTTAAAATTTCAGCTACATATTGTCCAGAACTGAAAAATATTCATCTTCCTTCTGTTGTACATGTAATCCAAGAAAGAAAGTTAGTTCCCCATAGAACTCATCTGAAACTATCTTTCATCAGCTTAATCAAAACCAGTACATAACTCCTTGTTTGTTAAGCCAAAGATAATATCATCTACATAGACCTGTACAAGTAAAATATCTCCTTTTTGCTTCTTGATAAATAATTTCTGATCTATCTTGCCTCTTTTAAACCCATTGCTCAACAGATAGTTAGCCAAAGTTTCATACCATGCTCTTGGTGCTTGATGCAAACCATAAAGTGCCTTGACCACCTTGTAAACTTTGTCTGAATGGTCAGGATCTTTAAATCCTGATGGTTGTGTAACATAGACTTCTTCCTCAATGGTTCCATATAAGAAAGCACTCTTTACATCCATTTGATAAACCAGAAAACCTATAAAATAAGCATAGGCCAAAAACAATCTTATTGCCTCAATTCTTGTCACAAGAGCAAACACTTCTTCATAATCAATACCTTCTTCTTGTCTATGACCATGTGCAACTAACCTTGCTTTGTTCCTAATCATAATTCCCCTTTCATCTTTCTTATTTCTGAAGACCCATTTTGTTCCAATGGCCTTCTTTCCATTAGGGAGATCTACTAGTATTCAAACTTGTTGAAGTTTGAATTGCAAAAGTTCTTCCTGCATTGCTTCCACAGCCAAGAATGAATCAGATAGAGCTATAAGCAAGTGCTTGATTGGTCCAATCTGTGATAGGACAACAAGCATATAAACAAGATTTAGAGTATCCTGTATTTTTCTGCTCATAACACACAGGTAATAGGATATCACTTAGAAACCCTTGTTCCAGAGTAGGTTTTGACAATTCTTCTTGTCTGAAACAGTTGACTGCACTTCCCCAATCATAGTGTCTATTGGTGGATCTTTTTGATTCTTGTATTGGGATGGTTGGAACAATATAACAATTTGAGATGTTCCCCAAATCAACTTCTGGTTCTTCTTCAGTGCTATCTTCTTCATTTGGACTAGCAGTGCTAACTGATGGGCCAACAACATTAAGTTTAAGACTACCAATATTAACATTAGAACTGGCAGTATTAACTTGTTGCCCAACAATATTAACATATTTAGTACTGCTATCATCTGCTACCCTTTCTTGTTTGGCATTCTCATTATTTGGACCATCTTCAACATGCTTTTGAGTATCATCATCAGGTTTTGATTCACCATTATCAACATCCTTTGTAGGTGAATCAAAGTATGAAGTATCTTCCAACATGGCATCACAATGCAATCTGACTGTTTATCTATTACTGATGACCAGAAGAGACAAAGAAACTGTATCCTTAAGTAAACTGGTACATAGATCAAAGACTGGTGTATAGTAATCAATATCAAACAGCCTTTTGGACAAGAATTACTAGTTATGTGATGTATTGGCAATAGATAAGACAAAGGGTAAAGATGTGTGCCCTTCTATCATAGGTATATTCTCTAAAAACCCAATATGCAAGATTTTTTCTACTTTCCTGTTCTAGTTAATGTATACCCTAAAAACCTTACTACACAAAGAATATCCAACAAAAAACCATCATCACTTATGCCATCAAACTTGCCTAAAACTGCCAAAGTAATTAAGAATTGTTAACAAGAACAACCAAATGGTCTCGTAAAACTTAGAGCTGGTTAAAATCTCTAAAAAGTTCATAAGAGTGTCTTGTTAAGAATGCTTGACTACTTAAAACACTATTTTTGACATAGCAAGCAGTAGAAACTGCTTCATGCCCAAAATGTGGTAGGTAACATTTATGAGTCAACTCCTAGCCTCGCTAACATGTTTAGCAAGCCTCAATGAGTGTTCCTATTCCTCCTCTCAGCTACACCATTTTGCTGAGGAGTCCTAGCTACACTATACTCTCTCTTAATACCTTTTTCTCTGCAAAAATCATCCATAACCTTTTCTTAAACTTTGTTTTCCATTATCACTTCTGATTATTTTCACTTTCTTATCCACTAGGTTTTCTATTTCTTTGATAAAGCTCTTAAGGATCTCACTCATTTCATCCTTAGTTGTTAAAAAAAACCCATGTAAATCTACTATAATTATCAGTGACTACTAAGCATACTCTTATGCAGGAAATCTACTCACAAATGTGGACCAAAAAAATCCATATGTAGTTCATAGAACAAAGCTTAGTAATTGGAATTAGAACTTGGACTTACAGAAGCTCTGTGTTGCTTCCCTTTAGACAACAACCAGTATGGTTATTTTCCGAAACGTTTTGTAGGCAATCCTCTTACTAGATTATCCTTAACAAGCTTATTTATGTTTTTAAAATTAATATGACCAAGTCTTCTGTGCCAGAGCATTGATTCATCTAATGTAGCCTTTACAACAAGACAAGTCAAACTCTCTTTAGGAACAATGTTCTTCAATATCAAACTGTACATATTGTCTTTTCTATGAATTTTAAGAAGTATCTGATTTTCATCAGCAACTTAAAATTTTGAGATAAGTCAGCAAGACATTCAATGTCAGTAAAACGGGACATAGTCTTTTGTCACACATCTATGAACACTAAAAAGATTAATTTTAACTCATTGACAATCGTATACATCTCAAAATTACAAGATTATCAGTCCTTAAAGTGTTCCTTTAACAGACAGTAATTTACCGACCATATGAAACCACCTCCTCCAAATGCAACATAACCTCTATCAAATTACTTGAAATATGAGAGATATGCTATGTTCCCAGTCATGTACCTTGAGCACCCACTGTCAACAAATCCTTTATCATCATGTTGTGGCTTGCCCTGCACAAAAGAATAAGGAAATTAGATTCCTTTAGGGACCCAAGCCATTACTGACTTGGATCTGCCTCGTGCATCAATGTAGTTGTGTCTTTTAAAAGCAATTGATGCACCATTAGATTTGGTGGGTCTCCAAACCCAATATGCTGAGGACTTTACAGCATTTACCCTTTTTACCCTAACAGCATTAACTTGTCCTGAATAAGACCTAGCAGTATTAACTGCATAATGCCTTTTAGTACAAAAGTGTCTCTTTGCTTCATGTACAGATCTTCTAGTTAATGTTGTTTGCTTATAAAAAGGCCTCTGAGCAGTTGATTGTGCTTGTTTTGAAAAATGTGTCTTTGATTTAGCACCATGAATTGTTGTTTTGGGGTGAGTGGTATTAAAAGGCCTAACAGTATTAAGTGGTGTGAGGCCAGTTTTCAACAAAACTGCTTTGGGAGACATATTCCTGAGGGTGTGTGTTTTTGGCATCCACCCTATTGTAGTTATTTCTAGATACTATGCCTCTTCTTTGATGATTAAGATAATTAATCTTTAAATGATTAAAACTTCCACATATATGATCCGCCTTGTTATACAACACAAATCTTTCCTAGTTGATTGGACTTCGTCCGAATCCAATTCCACCTAATTCTCTCCCCTAGGAGATTGTGATCTATACATTTCTGCATACCTAACTGACCTTTTTAACTGGTTTTTCATGATTTTTAGGTTTTGTAAACTCTACCTTTTTATTAGCAGGAAAAACAGTTTCTTTATCAACATTAGGTGAAGATTTAACAAAGCTACTTTTGTCTGTGATACTTGTTCTTTTACCAAAGACTCATCAAATTTTCCTTAGAATTATCTGATTCCTTTTACAAAAACAACAATAGACTCTTGCCTTACTATTCTCATGACCATAACCTTTGGATTCCGCAGGCCTCTTGAACTCATCAAGACAAAAAAGACAGATCAAGCTTATTAGTTCTATTATAGAAATAAAGTATTATGGTGGAGGAACGACACTAAACCCCAAGAAACCCTTTATAACTTTGTCAGTTATCTTGACTTCCTAACAACTGATCAAAGTCTTTTGAGCCTTAGCAAATTTCTTAATTTTAAAATAAATGCCCTCGTTTTTCTGCTTAACTTTCTTAACTCACTTTTAAAGCACAATTTATTTCAAAGTATTTTCAACAACCTACTTCTCTTTTAAGAACTGCAACTTCTTCACTAAAAAGAATCTCATTCTTTTTATATGTGATTATTTAATCTTCTAGAGTTGCTAAACCTCTTTTGTATGTAGCTGCTTTAAATTCAGACTCATTAAGCTTAACAAGCAAATCATCATACTGTTTCTTAAGAGTTTCACAGTTTTTCAGACCACGAAAAGGAGATAAAAAGAAATCAATGTTTTTAGAGCAAGTTTTTATCAGTGTATACTCTTAGTCTGAAAGATGCCATAAGACCGGATTTGTCAGAACTTGTTCTTCTCAATGTTCACTTGAATCCCATCAAAACCTACAACCACTATAGCCAGCATTGCCTTTAAGGATGTGTCTTTCAATTGTTTCCCCTCTTCCTGGTGTGTCCTGATTTTAAAACTGACCTTCCTTGCTTCTTGGTGCTCTAGCCATTCCCTAGCAAAGTATCCCAACTGTCTGACAAGTTGTAACACTCCACCCTAAGATTAATCATTACTCCCAGCAATGTCATTACATTCTTGAAAATCTTCTTTGCCTGTCCACTATATTACTTTCTTTGCCCTCACACTTAACAAAGAGAGCTGCCACTTCAGGTCCATTGCTTCCAAATCATCTCATGAATTACTCTAAGTCCGTGTTGGTAGGAACATAGAACCAATGGGATTTTCCAACCATGAAATCATGACATAATATTAATCACTAACACTTGCATACAAACTTGTGGACTGGCTAAGATTAACACTAAGCTAGCACAGCACTAACTTGTGGACAAGCAGTGTTAGCATCATTGGTATTGCTAGTGCTTGGTGCAGTCATGAAGGCTAAGATTTGACCACCACTAGATGTACCAATAGTTTTCTTTACTCTGTTCCAAGCAATTTTTGAAATTGTTGTACCAAATCATCTTATACCATAGTCTTTAACCTTAGCTTATACATCCAAACAACTACCATGAGTTGTTCCACTCAGGTGGTAAAGCTGCTTAAAAAATTTTAAGTTTAAGTCTTCTTGGGCAATGATCACACCCAAGATAGCAAGCCTACTGGACAGAATCTTCTGAATCCTAATGAAAATAAAGTCAAGAAGACTCTGCATCTTGTTGCAATTTGAAATTCCCTCAATATTGATGCTTCAAGAAGTTTTCTGAGTTTTCTTGGTAGTTGCATTACCTCCAAATCTTATTTCCAATGGCAGCAAACATAGATTTAGCATCTGGATACTGACTGAATGTTAATCTGAATGTTTCATAAATTGAAGTGCCATGAGTAACAAACCCCTAGCTTTGACATTATTCTTTTTACTTATCTTTTCTTCTGCAGTTGCAGGTATAGACATCTTTGCAACTGTAATGCCATTCTCCTGAGATGTTTGAGATACTGAAACCCATGAATCACCATTTTCTATCACTTCCTAAAGTGCATAGTCTTGGATCTGGAAGTACTGCTTAATCTTAATAGCCCACATCTCATACTCCCCTAATTTGAGTGTGGGAAGTTTTGCAGTAGGACCACTAATTGTAAATTCAAGCTCCATGTCTTCTAGATCAAAGTTTCTCAAAGCAATGCTCTGATACCACTTGTTTATCCCAAACCTAGATCGATTCCTTAGGTTGTCTAAGGTTAAATACCTTGGATGAATCCAAAATAACTTGTTGTAGAAACTTTGTATGTATATTAAAGTGTATGCGGAATCTACACCTTAATACTCTAGAAGTAAAATCAATAGAACAGTAATCTTGAACAACAAAGATATAACCAAATGCTCCAATATTATTAGCTTAATAATGCGATTACTCTTAACTTAGTACTGGGTTTACAACCTTGAAGATTTTCTCAATTGACTTTTACAACTATGAAAACTGATAATGATACGACTACGTGTTTTGTGATATCTCAACTAATGCCCTAGAGCCTCCTTTTATAGACTAAGGAGTCCTAGTCGGCTTACAATATATTCCTAAGATATCTCAATCTTTTCTAAACATAAACGTAATCTTCTAAATAAATACATTATGTCTATCTTGTACATAAATATATCAACACTTATCTTCACACGCATTCTTGTTCTCCAAACAATCTTTATTTCTTTAATTTGTCTTTATCCTCTTGACAGTAGAAAGTCTTCAAACAATTGTAATCTTTCCACCAGCAGCACTAATAAACATAAGCAGTAGTAACATTAGTACTAGCAGTACTAATATACACTAACAGTAGTAACTTGTACTAGCAGTCTTAACTTTTACTACTAGCAGCACTAACTACTTAGCTTATATTTTAGTCTTCAACACTAAGCAGTCTTAACTTCAACTAACAGCAGTAACTTTATGCTATTAGTACTAAATTATACTAACAATAGTAACTAACAGTGATAACATTATACTACCAGTACTAACCACTTAGCATAATTTCCATTATATACCTGAGCAGCAGTAACTTCTAAGAATCCATGAAGTCTTTTAAGTTCCAACAGAATATAAGAAAAACATGTGCATTCCTATCTTGGTACCTACGGTTAATTTAAACTAAACTAAACAAAATACGGGTCAGTTTTGGTAGATACGGTGTATCAGGTTAATGAATACGCCGTATTCCAGAACTGACAATAATGTTTTTAAAGTGCATAAAAAATAAAGACTGATAACGTCCAGACAATCAATAAGCCTTATGGTATGGAGCGGATATGCCGTATTGATGTCTGGGAAGACAGACTCGATAAAATTAAATAACAATCGAGGTTGTCTCATGGGAAGCACTTTTGTTTACAGTGAAGTCTTTAAGTTAGACTTTTCTTCAGCTTCTATTCACTCCATCTTATGCACGCTAATGTGCCCGCGTGTGAGCCATTCTTCCGTCTTCGTATTTCGAATGTAATCGGGTCCTAGATTCAAAACTACTTTGTAGAACCCCTTAAGCTTTTAGCATGCATACAAGATTCCATTCTTCTCATCTTTTTCACTTACCTTCAGTAATGGTGGGATCTTGTTGCATTGCTTATTAGTGTGGCGTTTAAACCTCGGATGTGATCGCACCATTTGGTAAGTTACTTCATCATTACCATTGTAGATGGTAATCATCCCTTCGAACCGTTTTGCTTTAATTCCAACTTCTCTTAAGAATGGTTTGCCAAAAATAACATCGCCCATTCCTTTATTACGATAAGCATCCATATCTTCTAAAACTGCAAAGTCAGTCACAACAGAAAAAGTTCCAACAAAAATAGGCATACTCATTAAGGCTCCTACAACATTATTCCCTTTGTACACCATTTTATCTTTCCTTATAGAGTTATAAAACTTTTTAGACATCACATTGACGTACAATAATGGGAAGAAGTTGACGTGTGTAAATTCAAATCCTATCATGCATGAAAACTTTAAGTTGTGAGCACAATCTATATGGATCTTCTTATCAGAGTCACAATAACTAGGTTAATCATCAATTTCAATATCAAGTTCATCATCCCTAGTTCTAAATTTCTCAATTACCTCACATTCCTTAATGGTGGGCATTAAATCATCTCCTTGATTTCTCCTAAGCTCAAATGGATCATTTAGATCATTTAGTTCGATGTAATCTTCCAAGAAAGGGTCTAATGATCTATTTAACACCAAAGTCTCTCTCATTAGCCTAGCTTCTAAATCAAGTTCCATTCTTTCTCTCAAACTTAGCACGCAGACCCTCTTAATTAAACTACTAGCAGGTTTAACACTTTTGAATATAATATTTCCTTCCCCAACTCTTAAAGTAATCTTTCTCTTGTAAACACCAATCTTAGCACGGGCGGTAGACAAAAATGATCTTTCGAGGATCAAGGGCACTTTGATATCCCCAGGCATATCAAGAATTATAAAGTCTAATGGGAATGTAAATTTACCAATTCCTTCTATGTAACACCCCCAAATTGGGTCGTAGTGGAATAAGGGTCCGGGGTGTGTTACTTCATAGATCAATAACACAAGATGTATATAGAACGACCAAAAAGTCGTTTAAAACTGATACATTGGAATTAACAAAGTATTTGTTACATAAGCCGAAGCTTCACATGTCTACTTGTTCAAAATACAAATATTTCTAGCCCATAACAGTTATACAAAATGTAATGCGACAAAATCTTTAATGCATGATATCCAAATCAAAACCACCAATGTATCCCTTGCACCTCGTGCTTACTGATCCCCTGAAAAACATTGCTTTAAAACGTCAACAATAATGTTGGTGAATTCATAGGTTTGATAAATCGTATATTGTAGGACCATAAGATTTCCCAAGTGTATGATAATGCAACAGATGTAGACATCATATAAATGTAATTACGTTGCCCTAAGCTCATGACACTGAAGCTCGACATAAATGAATACCATATAAATGGCCTACATTGCCCGTGATGATGTTCTAACCCGCAACATCCTATGTTCGACATGGTATACGTTCGTTTGCCCAGTGATAGCTAATCACCCGAACGGGGATGTCAATCCCAATAGATCTATTCATAACATTCGCGCTCACAATCCAGTAACTGACAGTTCATGATAATGGGCTCAACTAGGGTTATCGCTACTTAGGCAACACGTAATCATAATGTAAAAGTATCCACTTGTGTCCAGTTGTAAAACATTGCATGTTTCTCACCCCAAAAACTTATAAAACAAAATCATGTAAAACGTGGGGCTATGAACTCACCTTGAGTGAGCGAATATCAAGTGTATCACAGAAAATGCGTCACGGTAATGATCGAGTGCAACCTAATCCAATATAGGTCGTATAAGTACTAATCACATTGGGTAACTACTACCATATATAATTCTATATAGCTAATCACCATCTAATTGTTTTGGAAAAATTGTGTTTAATAAGTTAAAACGTTTATAATTTTAAGAGTATTCAGCCAATTCTTGGATGGCTGTCTTAGCATCTGTAGTTGTCTTAGTTGGAATGACACCTCTTGAGTCAAGAATCTGTCGTGTTGGAACATCCAACCCATTGTAAAACAAAATTACTTCCTGTATCTCAGTTAAATAGTGTTGAGGACACTTCATCAAGAGTTCTTTAAAGCACTCCTATGCTTGATAAGGGTTTCATCTGGCTCTTGCTGAAAGTTGTTGATTTCCTCCATTTTCTTCGCAGTTTGACCAGGTGGCCAATATTTGTTCAAAAACTTAGTTTTAAGATCTTCCCAAGTTTTGATTGAACCAGTTGGTTCGTTTCTTAGCCAACGACTTACGGCTCTAGTTAAGGATACAGGGATGACTCAGAGCATTAGTTGATCCACAGTGATGTTAGGAACATGGAATAAGTCAACGATTTCGAGAACTTTCTCAATGTGTTCATTTGCATCCTCATTTTCCGAACCGCTAAACGTGTTTTCTCGAAGCTCCTTAAGAAATTGTCCTTTCAGTTCAAATTGATCTTTGTTATCAATTTTAGGCCTAGCGACTCCCGATCCATAGTCAGTTCGGGTCTTGCTCATGTATTGCTCCATGGTTTCCGCCATTACTTCCGCTTCTTCTTCCTCTGAGTATTCTTGGTCAGAAAGTAAATTGAAATCAGGCGATCTCAATGCATCAAGACTTAGCGACTTGAAGTGTCTCCTAGATAATCGAAATTCTCTTTCAGGTTCTTTGTAAGGTGTAAATAGTTCGTTTGTTGAACTCCTTGTCATGCACTACCTGTAACAAGGGATAAACAATCAGTAGGATTTGCTCTGAAGAAAAATAGAAAAACTTTTGGCACGAAAATCAATAGGAATTAGTTTCTGTCCCAGATGATCGATACGTTGTATGGCTATGCCGTATTAATCAGTTGAATTAATACGCTGTATTGGACAGAGAGTTGGATACGCCATATCCGATGGAAGTGGATACGCCGTATTCAGCTATCGACCAGAACAGTGTATTAAGAAAAATAATTAAATACGCAAACAATTAAACACAAATATATACAAGCAAACAATTAAAGACAAATATACAAATATTACAGAATATACAAGAATATACACTAATCTAAATTACATTAATCCTAAGGGTTATATCTAATCTAATGTTAAAAACCAAAATATCAAATAAAAAGCAAGATTAATTTTCACTCCCGGCAACGGCGCCAAAAACTTGATTGTATCGTTGTGTGGAGTATATTTTATTGATTCAAGTTTTAAATTTATATTTTACCGACTAAAGCAAAAACAACACTTTAACGGGCAGTGTACCCGATCGGTAGTAGTTTCGTGGTAAGTAGGGTGTCGAACACTTGAAGCGAGGTTAAATCTATCAATTTAATTAATATCTTGGTTATCTAGTCTATGTTAATTCTATCCTATTCTAAACCTATGTCAGTCCTAGTCCTAATTTAATTAATATCTTGGTTATCTAGTCTATGTTAATTCTAAACCTTCTAGATATTTGTCAGAATCCATAGATCGATCCAAGCTTTAAAATACAGTATATTTTAAAAATCTTGAGTGACCCTGGCTCCTGATACCAATTGTGGAAACAAGAAAAGGGGGGGGGGGTTGAATAATTTACAGGTTCGTTTTACGTTTTAAAATTTAGCTTTCAAAATATTTAGATTCGAGTTGTATGTTTAACCAATTCACAATATGAACAAACAATATAACAATCTAAACTAAAGCTAAATAACAATGGCAATAATATGAAGAGATAAGGAAAGGAACAATCAAACCAAGACGCCAAGATTTTATAGTGGGTTGGCTACGAAGCACCTCTTCGCCCTACTCTACTCCCCGAGTATCCTACTCGAGATTTCACTATGTCAACAAGCTCCCTTTAGGTAGAGAAAACCGTTTACACGTCGCTTAAGTTATTTTCCGACACTAAGCTAAATGTCGAGTCCTAATCTTAGCTAGAAACAATCTACCACTTTACAATCAAAACACAATCACTAGATCTACACTATTGGATTTACACACAATCCGAATCACACAGATACACAAGATAATTATGATAGAGATTTGGTACTTAGAAGAAAAGAGGAGAGATCACTAAATAACAATTCATTTCTTGGCGAATACGAATGTTCTTCTCTTGCACTTGAATGAGAGGGAAGAGATGAGAAGAAGAGAATAGATCACTTAAAACAAGATCTAAGAATGTTAGTGATCAAGATATTTAGAGAGAGAAAGAAGATTTTTAGAGAGAGAAAGTTATCTAAAAATTTCGTGCAAAGAGGTCTGATTTTCTGCAAGGAATGGAGCAATATTTATAGGCAGAAAAATCCAACGGTCACTAGGGGCGGTCCTGGCGGTCCCAGATATATAAGGGGCCGCCCAATAGACTTCGCTCCCTTTTTTGTCTTTTTGTGGGAAAGGTTGTATCTAGTATGAAACCTTCCATTTTGGGGGAAAAATTTGAATTTCAAAAATTTTAAGTTTTTAATAAAACTTTTCTTTTAATTAGAAAATATTTTGTATAATTAATTTTGTGAAATTCTTTTGTAAAAATGTAATGAATAAGAGAAGAATATTTTCTTTATCACTAATCATGCTTAATGATTTGTTTGTCCATACCTCAAGTGATTACTAATCTTTAGAAATGAAATTTTACGATTAATAATTTGTAAACGTTTAATTTTATCGTAAATGTTTTTACACTTTGTTATGATCAAAACGTTAAGAGGTCAAAAAATATAAATAACGTTTTAGACATTATCTGTATTAACATAATATTTGGATTTTTTTGTTTTCGTATTGACAATGAAAGTGATAAATGCATTTCGGTTTTGATAAAAAAATATAGACGCCCACATTTAGATCCACAGATAGCCAAGGTCAGTGGTAGAATGGACTGACATAAAGAAAGACAAAAACTGAAAGAGGAGATGACAATGCGTAATTTGCATCAAATTTAACGTCGCGACTTTCTCTTTCATTTCATGTTTCTCTTTAAGTAGTTTCATTTTATCAGTAATATTGATTTTTGTCAATCTGGTCGGTAATTGCTAAAAGAGATGCAAATACCAATACACCATATCAAAAGAGAAATACATTTATTGCTTTTGTTGTTACTACCAAGTATTTTGGCAATTCCATGTATCGTGTTAACTTTTTGTTTAGGGTTCCCATAGGACCAGCTATCCCTATTAACTAAAAGTGTTAAACGGGGCTCTCGTCGCAGGCTCTAAGTTAATAGGAACAACTGATCCTACAGTAAACTTGAACAGGAACTTGCATCAAATACATGTCTATTATGCCTCGTATAAAAAAGATACAGTTTCAAAAACGCACCAACTTCCTGTCCAAGATGTCCCTATTAAGTAAGAGCGTCAAACGGGGATCTCGTCGAAGGCTGTCACTTAATAGGAACAACTGATTCTACGGAAAACCTGCACCGAAAGTCGCACGTCAGAAAAAAGAGATATCTTTTGGTAGTTCCATTTCATGTGCTTTACCTAACTTCTCGCTCAAAGTTCTCATGGCACCATGTGTCCCTGCTAAGTAAGAGCGATTACGGGACTCTCATCTAAGACTGACACTTAATATAAACAATTGAATGTCACGAAAAGCTTGATAGGAAGTCGCAAAAGGAGGAAACTGGTGGCTGTAGACATAACTCGTGCAAGACTGTTAGGCCGAAGATGGTCATCGTAGATCTACGTCGGTACAATGTATCTTTTTTTTAGACTCGAACACCAAGATTTAAAAAAAGGTACACGGTACCGAGATGGAGAGTACAATGTATAAACAAAACAACCATCATATTTCCCTATAAAAAGAAAGAGGATGGGGATCTTACATATAAAGAATTGTATAATTTGTCGCCTCCTTTCAATATATCCCAAAGACAGCGTGTTTCCTAGTGAATACAAAGAAGCTGACAAAGACCCTTTACGTGGGAGAGACGAATCCCAAAACAACACACTTGCTAATTTGGAACATTTAAGTATTTAGAATAAGAAAGCAACTATTCAGAATGGTGTCGGTGTAAAAAGGATGGGAGAAATAGTATAGAAGTTTTGTACTGTGACTGCGTGGGTGTGAAAGAAACCCTGCTTACTGCAGCCCCTCCTTTAGCAACGGTTTCCCTATTTTCCCACCTTTCGCACACCGATATCATGGTGTGACAGATGTCCATGAATTCAAAACATCGTAAATACTAAAAAATGTACAATTCCTTTTGTGGCTAGGCTCAGACTTAACAGAGTTTATAAATATAGGTAAATAAAGAAATAATAATCTAGCGAATCATCATAGCCCCAAGAATGGTATTGAAACAAATCTTAGTGACATACGTGAAGTAAAGGGTCTAGTCCAATTTTAAAGAACGTTCTCCAATCACGGTTACAATAACAACCTGAGTGTCCAAACTATTAGTAAAGTAGTGAACATAAAAAAGACAACGTTGGTTATATAAATGTGGACCTGAGAGAGTTCTAAGTTTCTAGCAACCATTACAAGAACCTTTTATGTATGCAAAGCAGGCTCAGATTAATCTCCATACTAGCTCTAGCAAGCAACCGACATGGCTGCAGTGGCATATTCGATGTGACTGCCGAGCCAAGATACAAACCCAAGCAAAGTATGCACAATAGATAGTAGTTACATCATTTTCTGTAGATGGAGAAACAACACGTATTTTCAGACAAAACACAAATATACAAATTGTCTTAAAACCTAAATATACAATTTAGGGTTTATGTCGTACTTTAAACCATATAATTTAACATTCACTGATTTTCCAAAGTTAAAGCCTCAAACAGTTTCTTACAAGACACGAGTGTCAACAACTCTACCTGTTGGACAATTAATTCGTTTTAAAAAATACCAAACCACCTCCATAACTCAAAAATTCTGATGGAAATCTTCCTAAAACACTATAATATCTTGTGGTTAAAAGATATTTATTAAAAGTTTTTAGTAAGATCGTTAAAACTTGCTCACAAGTAACCATAAATTCGGGACAAAAAACCCTAATTTCATAACAATGTTAAAATCAACTTTTAACACTACAAATCTAGTAATGTAATATGAAAACAATGCATGACATGCTAAATAAGAGTAAAATGAGTTTCTTGAGACACTTATACGAATATGGATATGTATGATGGTTTTGAAGTGAAATTAAACCAACCCGAAAGCTATAAAACCCTAGAAATACACCACCAAAACTCTAGCAACCTTAGCAAACCCTTAACCCTTGTTGTTTTCTCCTTAAGACCAGCCAAGAATAGAGAGAAAGAGTTTGTTTTTGTGTGTGTTGTGTAGGTGAATAAGGGATCGTTATATAGCAAGAGACGAGGAAGGAGTCAAGGGGTGCTTTCTACATCTTTTGGTCTTGTTACACTAGGATGGAAAAAAGTGATATGGGGAGGGGAGATGTCTTTGAATCATGGGTTTTGATAGTGACAAGGGAGGTGATGGTAAATTTTCTTAGCTCTTTAATACTTAACATGTTTGAGGTAGTGTAGGAGGAATAAGGTGGAAAGTGGTATGTTGACTACCCTAATGGGAGGGCCGGTTTTAGTTGGTACAAAGGGGATGGACCGGAAATTTTTTGAGAGTGAATAAATGTTTAGGGTATAAGTTAAGGTGGTGGTGAAGAAATTAGAATGAAAACGGAGGTAAAACGGCTATTAGAGATCATGCTTAATGACTTGTATATTGAGCTTTTAAGTACTTATACCTTTCTTTGGATAGAATGTATATTTATATGAGATGTTATGATACTTGTACATATGCTTTAGTAGCTTGTGCATTTACTTTAGATGTTAACCCTTCATGAAATTAGGGTTTAGAGGCATACGATAATGGTTAAAGCCCGTTTTGATATAATGTTGTGAATGGTACATTATAGGAACAATGTACTTTGTAATAATGATATTATGATATTGACTTGACATGTTATGATGTTTGCTTGACATAGGATCATCATAGATAGGTTGCGTGAGCTCGTCTACTTTAGTTATGACATACTGAGATATTGACAATGCAAGTAATGTAATAAAGCGAAAAATTTCACCGTATAATTGTGATCATAGTAAAATGCATTTGATAAAAATTCTTGGGTTGTTATATGATGGTTGTTCGGTCGCCTTGCCAAGACACCCGAAACATGTTGATCAAACGAATAAAAACAAATGTTTCATCAATAACATCAATTATATAACAACAATAGGCGTTTGAAACGACAACAGTTTAACACGTCTTGTTTTTAGCAGTAACACTTTCTTTATCAGCACTTTAATACACATACATAGCAGTCCATGGATATACATAAGGCACAGGTCTGCGAATGTAAAATCCAACCCACATATCGGTCATGGCTGCATTCTTGATCCAGAATAGGCTGCCTCGCCGAGATACCAGCATCGATAAAGTATGTCAATGAAACATGAAAATGCAGACGACTATCATCATTGCCTTAAGAACTAAACCACCAAATAGACTTTCTCTCTTTGATGTACTCATCTACCAACTCATTCTAAATCATGTATAATTCTTATTGCTCTACAAATAAGAAGGCCAAACAATACACTGATTTTGACTACAACCATAATTTGTGAAAGGTTGCCCTACCAAGATATTAGTATCCATAAAGCATGCCCTCGCCATAACAAAACATAAGTCAACTTTAAGGTAAACCACAAACAGAACATCCATCACCAACAAATTCAGTATCACAACTTATTGTAGACCAACAAAAAAACAACGGTAAAGGTCAAACACCTATAATAACCAAAGTAAAAAACTCAAAGCATACATATACAAAAAGCATAAGTCAGCTTTAATGTAAACCACAAACACAACATCCACCACCAACAATCTTAGTACCAACAAAAAAGCAATTGTAAAGGTCAAACACCCATAATAACCAAAGTAAAAAAAAAGATAACCTAAAACATAGATAACCACATTTCTAAACATGAACCAATCTTTATCCCATAAATCGGACGACACCCAAAAAGACCAAAATTGAAACCCCGCATGTTAATAAACTATAATCAAATCTCAAAAGCCACAAAAACCCTCGAAAATTAAGAATCAACAATCGTGATTTTTGGTCATGAGTTGTACTAAGTACATAGTGTACTCCGAAAGAATCGGGTGAGAGTAGGTGTGTGTGTGTCATAGTGTACTCCGGAAGAATCAAATATGTGTGTCAAGTTGGTATACTAAAAAAGAAAATGGGTCAAACCCATTTGGGAGAAAAGAAAGGGTTGTATTAAAACGACGTCGTTTCAGTCGCCTTTTGAAGGTTTATATAATATGATGGGCCAAATCTTAAAAACTATAGTTTTTAGATTAAAAAATATATTTTGCTCAAAACATAAAAAGTTATAAACTAAAGTTCTTTGTTGAAGTGAGGCACAGTGCGACAACCTCTTTTAAATAAAGACAACTAATTGTGATTAAAGAATCAAACATAGCATACTAAAAGTTACTTATGTTAAAACTAAGAATTTATGTTAAAAATAAACAATGTAACATTTCATCGCAGATAAGTATAGATATGAAAATAAGAAAAAGCTATAAAAAATATAAAAATGCTACCGACAGCCCTTAAGGGTTTTCATAACAACAAAGTTTTCATAAAATTTGCTAATATTAAGAATAGTCATAAACATGCTCCACATTTTTCGCTAATATGACCAATAAGGGAAGTGAAATGTATTTGTGTGTGAGAAATTTTAGGAGATGGTTAGTAATTTTTGGATGATTTTAAATGATTTTGTTCGAATATTATGCTTGTCTTAATATAAATTTCGAATACTAGTTGTTAACAGCAACCCTAAATGATGTTGTTAGCAAATAGCAACAACTCCAGGGGTTGTTGTTAGCAAAACACTAAAAAATAATATAAAAACCACTTAAAAGAATGTGTGGTGTTATCTATACCGGTTACATTATTTTCACCCCATGATGTGACAAAATATATCATTTTATGTATTTTTATTTATATTTCTCTTAAAAGTAAAATCGTCTAATAAACCCCCTTAATTATAACAATATATTAAAGGGCGGTATAAGCCCTTCACGACTCCTCGAGATGCATTTATTGCTCACATATCTCTTCACATATCTATCTCACATATCTATTTTACTCATCCCACTTTACGCGCCTATTTTCTTTCTTGGATCATATCTTCTTTCACCTAAAACCATTTCATTCATGTAGATCTCTTTCCCACTTTCATCTGATTTTCGTATTTAGATGGGTGCGGTTTATTGTGGTTTTGGTGTTTTGCATCTTTCCGGATGTTTTCGGTATAATCTTTGTCGCTTTTTATATTATTGTTTTTTATTGAGTATAATCGGATGTTGTCGGTATGATCTATGCTACTGTTTTTAATTCAATATGATGGTATGAAGCACATGCATTTGGGGTTTTTTAAAGATCGGTATAATCTATGTCGCTTTTCATATTACTGTATTTCTTGAATATAATCGGATGTTGTCGGTATGATCTATGCTATTGTTTTTATTTAAATATAATGGCATGCATTTGGGGGGTTTTTTAAGATCATGTTTCTATGAACTGCATGCAACTTTGGTTGGGTTTGATTTGGGTTTTTTTTTAGATGATGTTATATTTACATGCAATTTTGATCAGGTTTGATTTTTTAGTTTTGTATACATTCTGTTATATTTTTTTAAACTGAAATACAACTTTGATTGGGTTTGATTTTGGGGTTTTTTGAAGATGATGTTATGTTGTGTTGTTAGTGTTATTAGCTTATCAGCTTATTTAAACTTTGGTGTAGGCTTTTCATTGTGATGGTTCAAATTGACCCGTATCTTGGCGAGGCATTCCTAGATTGTGTTTGCAGCCATGGCAGGTTTCATTATTGTGGTAGTTTAAATTCACTCGTGTTTTGGCAGGGCATCACTTGATTTTGTTTGCAGCCACACTATCTTGGCGTGGATTGTGTTTACAGCCATGCCAGGCCTAATTATTAAATTATGTTTGCAGCCATGGTGGGTTTCATTATGGATTTGGTGTAGGCTTTTCATTGTGATGGTTCAAATTGACCAGTATCTTGGCGGGGCATTCCTAGATTATGTTTGCAGCCATGGCGGGTTTTATTATTGTGGTAGTTGAAATCCACCCGTGTTTTGGCAGGGCATCACTTGATTGTGTTTGCAACTAATGAGGTGTCATTTTATACACTTTTTCGGGGTCATTTAACCCCCTAAATCATGCAAATATGCCCAAAATACGTGCTTAATCGTTTCTTTTTGTGTTTTTAGCATTTGGAAGCTTTTGGAAGATATACACGTGACTTGAATTTGATTTGGGAAGAAATGGGACAAGATTGCAACTTTACACGAAGAAGCTCAAAGAAGTGCGTACAGTGTCTGGAGACGGCGTCTAAATTTATTGCGACGCCGTCCGAACTTGCAAGAGACGGCGTCAAGATTCTTGTGACGACGTCATGACGTAACTGACTTAAAGAAACCCTAGAAGATTATGTGGGGTGATGGCGTCAGGATCGCGGTCTATTTCCTATATATACAAACTCGTTTTTAGGGTTTCAGTGTGGAACTTTTAGGATACGAACTTTATACTTAGGGTTTGAGTTTAGCAGTTGTTTAGGTCATTTTTAAGGTTTAAAAACCCTCTTGTAGCAGCCTTTAACTCATGTTTTAATCAAGTGAAATCCTTTAAATCTTAATCTTTCAATATGTCAATGTGTTGTCTGATTAATTACTATTCTTTGCTTCTCTTTAACATGCTAGGCTAGATCTATTAGTATTTACTTACGATTGCATGAAACTTAGTTTGTAGATCCTTTTAATATTGCTTCTTGTGATGGATGTGCGCGTTAGGCTCTAGAAAATTGGCTACAAAATATTACATTAGCATAGACGTCTAGGGAAACGCGATTGTGTAGAAAGGATACCATCGGTAACAGTCTTCATACTACCTTACCCCTAATATGGTTGATCCCTCTTAAGTGTTAATGCATGTAATGTACTCTTAGGGGCCTTGTAATATTCTTCATACTACCCTTACTTTTGCGTTGCCTTAACGAAATATTACATAGACGACGGATTCGTGTAATTCGTTCATGACCTAGGAAATACTTACACATATCATCACAAGAGTGACAAATCAATAGGATTAGGAGAAGCAAACTAAGGATTAGTGCATGATTAAGTAAATATGTTTGTTTACCTATCGAGTTTCCACCAAAGTAGTTTAGATTTAATTTTAGTTTAATTAGTTTAAAACCAAAACCCTTCTTAAAACCCGAGATTAAACCTGCTTTCATAAAATATAAAAATACAAAAATAATCTTCTTTCAACCCCTTAGATCTTAGTTAGGTTTAGTTCAAGCCTTCACACGCTATTTAATGTGTGTTTTTTACAAGCTTTAAATTTATAATAACTAGAAATACTATTTTTTACTAAAAACACAACACTCAGGCAAGTATACCCTATTCGTGTATAGTATAGTTTAGGTAAGTCCAGGTCATTCCACGGGAATTAAAGTTTTCACAGTTTTTAATTAAGGTGCTAAGGTTAATCAGATTGTCACGGATCAAATTAACTGAACTGTGCATATATTGAATATTGTAAAGAAAGTGATTAAAAGATGATTCAAGCAATGAATTAAAGTGTGTTTGTTTAGGCAATGATCACTATGATAAAGAAGTGTTTAGGATAGTGTTTACAAGTTTAGAGAATAAAGATATCACGAGTTACAAATCCTTTCAGCCTTTAAGTGTAACTAGTGATTATATCGATTAATAACAACAAATCCTTTCAGCCTTTATAAGTTATTATAACCAATATAATAAGTGAATGATTTAACACATATATAAAAGAACCCTTTCGGCCTACATTCTTATATAAAATATGTTTTACCAATTTAATAAACACATATCCAAACGCTCCATATCAAAGATCACATATCGCCCAAGCAAACATAAGATGACTACTCCATAATCAAAGAGATGAAGATCAAAACAATCATATAAATTCCAGAAAACTTCATATTAAAAGAGTTGTAGAAATTATACTAACTCATTACAAGTTCAATGATTCAACAATTTGTTTTCCCATTCGAAAACTATTCTAAAACCCAAGCTATCAATTCTAATCGTCGCGAACCCTTAAGTACTGTTACTACTCTTGAAATTCGTGATTAGATGGTGTGGAATGATGAGAGAGTTGTTGTGTGAGAGATAAAATGGGAGAGCCAAGGCCTCCTTTTATAGGCTATTCGAGAGGAAAAGTGCGACACACTATATAAAAAGTGCGGTGTACTTGGTGAGTTAATGCAGTCTTCATTTAATTCTATTTAATTCTCTTAAACTCGATAGGAAGTGCGGCGCACATAAAGAAATGATTGGCGCACTTCGTGATGGTGGAAAATGCGACACGTAATATAAATTGTGCGGAGTACTTCGTCAGTTTCTTGGATCTTCTTCTTGTGAATTGTATATGTATGATATATGATGAGATGATTTCATCCAAAGCTCCCAAAGGCTGTATTTATAGGCTAGAAATTACTTGGAGACCAAATTGGGGATGTATGTGGATGGATTTGGGGCCAATTTCGCAAATTAATTGCATCTTCATAAAGTGCTCTGCACTTATTGGAAAGTATGGCGGTTTTTGGTAAGATTTCAGCTCTTGAATGTTTCTCTGAGTTGTAGATAATTGAATTCTCTTTCCGTGGCCGCTTGAATCAACAAAATCTGAGTTCGTATGACTGAGTTATGACCAAAACAGTGGACAGGTGTCGAGAGATTTTTATCTTGAGTTATTTCTTCGTTTAAACTTCAATTCTTCGTGCTTTCTTCCATTTTTTCCACGACACATCACATGAACCTACAATGACAAATATATTCTATTCTATACCAAAAGTTCTTATAATTAACCAAAATAGATATATAAAAGCACTGATAACGCATGTAGAAATATGTATAATTTGAGCGTTTTCAAATCTCTCCACACTTAAACTTTGCTTGCCCTCAAGCAAATATAAGAAAAGAAATTTAAAAACGAAATTCCTACATGACAAGACAAATTTATATATATATATATATATATATATATATATATATATATATATATACAAGTGTTGATAGTTTTTATTATTTTTTCTATTTTTAAAATTTTTTATTGAGTGTGAAAATATCGAAAATATTTTTTGTTTTTTTAATAAATAAGTGCAAAAGACGCAAACACCCCCCACACTTAAGGGTTTGCTTGTCCTCAAGCAAAATAAGAAAAAAATAAGCTTTACAAAACAAACATAGAATTATGAAAATATTTTTGGATTGTTAATATGCGAAAACGAGATGTTTGATGATATCTAACGATCTCAAGCTGCAATAACATGACTAAGCACCTTACGAATAAGGAAAAATATAATTCACCCAAATACTCGTATGTGATGTAACAGAGGGTAAAAGGGAAATCACATTCAATTGCTCAGACATGATTCATTTCATACCATAGGCTTGTACAAGAAGCAAAATTACACCGACATGGCGTAACCACCAGGCATAAATATCAAAAGAGGATTTTTATTCGGGTTACAATGTTAGGCTAAGGGTTAAACAGGGTGTGGATAAGGCATGGGAAATATATACCGGATATGGTTTTATAATATACATGTCGACAAGTCCAAGAAACCCATGTTGCTAGTTACGAGATACCACAAACCCATGAGATAATCGAACCTCTCATCAATATATCCGGCACATATCATAATGTATCAATACGTCGCAAGTGCCAACAACAATGCAATTCTTATTCATCAGTTTTTTTTCTTCTTTTTCTTCTTTTTCTTTTTTCACTTTTTTATATTTTTTTTTCAATTCACCCTTCTCATTAGAACAACTAACAATTCTCTCACAATTAATATAAGTGTACACCACAAAAAATACGAAACACGAAGCGTTCACTCTTCATCTTCGTTGGAATGGTACAACCCTCATAACATAGCGCGAGCAAACTATGAGAAAAAATCAACCAATCATACTGAGCAACTAACAACCAACCACCGGGACTTTCGACAATGGGTAAGGCTAGGTTAAAGGTTATGTTGATAGAAATAATGCCTAAAAACATTATTAATATTTTTCATATCTTTACGTTTTGATAATCACAAAATATAAAAACATTCAATGTAAAATTAAACGTAAACAAGTAATTAGTAGTAAATTTCCATTTCGAAAATTATATCACTTAAATGTATGAATAAATAAATGCTTAATGCATTTTATGATCAAAGAAAATTTGTATTCAAACCTCACACTTTTATAAAATGTTGTAAACATTTTTATAAACATTACAAAACATTTTCTACAATTAAAAGAAATGTTTTATTCAAAATAAACATTTTGAAATTCAAATTTTCGGACCTAAAACGGCTAGAAAAAGTCCAGAAAATCCCCCCTACATAAAAGACAAACTAGGGAGCCCCTAGTCTAGTGCGGCCCCCTTAAATACACGGGCGGCCCCCTTAATTTTAAGGGGACCGCCCACCTATTTAAGGGGACCGTCCATAGACTAACGCTCCTCCAGCTTGTCCTATAAATACTGGACTTTTCCCCACTATTTTCTCACCTTTTGCACTCATTTTTTCTGTTCTAAAATAGCCCACACATCTTATTAAAATCCTTTGATCATCTAATCATAAAGCTTTGTTTCCAAGTGATCCAAGCTCAATTCCTCAAGTGCAAAAAAGAATACTTCCATCATTAAGTGAAAAAGTATTACACCTTTGTGTGTTGTTGCAATCTTATTGCATCCATATCATAACTTGTAAATCTTGTAAAGTTGTGTAGTAGATAAATCTTTGTGATTATTGTAAGTATAGTTGAATCTAGTGATTCATTCAAGTTGTGATAGTTAGGTGTGAAAATAGAAGTGAAGTAGTGAAGTAGTGTTGTGAAGAAAACTAAGGTGTGAAGAAGTTGTGGAGTTCTAAAGTTGTGTTGTGAAGTCGTGAAAGTAGTGAAGAAGTTGTGAAGTCGTGAAAGTTGTGTTGTAAACATTTTTAGAACTCGACATCTAGCTTAGTGTCGGAAATTGATATAAGCGAAAGTTGTGTATGGTTTTCTTCGCCATAAGGGAGTTTGTTGACATAGTGAAGAAAACTCTCGAGTTTGGTGCTCGAGGAGTGGAGTAGGGCGAAGAGGTGCTTCGTTACCAAACCACTATAAATCCTCGTGTTGTGGTTTGATTGTTCTTACTCTGATCTCTTGTCTTACCTTATTTGCTCATACTATCCTATTAATTATTTAGATAAGTATATTGTTTATATTGTGCAAGTGTTGAATTCACATAAAGTCGAATCTAAGTTTTTATTAACAAACATAAACATTAAATTAAAAAGCGGTAAACTATTCAACCCCC
>BQNB010026601.1:21487-58440 GCA_026074375.1 Tanacetum coccineum | reverse complement strand
ATCTTTGTCTTTGTAGATTCTAAGCTTTCTTGATTCTTGAAACTTTGATGCTATTTGTATTACTTTAGAGCTTGAGTATGTGATAATAAGACTGACACAGTTGGATCTGAGGTGTTCTGCCTTAAGTTACCTGCATGTATAAGGGTTAACAAATAAAAGCAGATATGGAGGAATGTCTCGTTCATCCTTTGACGTTTGGTAACATTAACTTCTGGTTTCGTGAGGACCGTTTCAGTGTATAAATATTGTACCTGCGTCATTAGGATTCGATTCATAAATGAATCTCCTTAACACGTTTTTCAACTCATAGTGAAGTCTATCTAAAACGGACACGTCTAGAGACGCTAGCGACGCTTTTCGATATTCCCAATAGCCGTTCCTAAACCTGGATTCCGGTCCGAGTTAGGATAACAACGAATTTAGGGGAGTTATTGAAGTAAACATCAATAACTGAAGACCTTGGCAATCTTCACAACCTGGACCACATTGGGTTTCCAGTTAGCACAAGTTTGATTCTTGAAGAATCTCGCATGTTACCTACCGCAGTGCTGTTTGATGTTGACGCTGGAAGGATTTCCATTAGTCACTGTGAAATACTGAAGAGTATCACTCTGATAGTTCTGCAAGATCATAAGGATAATATGTATGACTTTTTGTTACACTAATGTTCTAGATTGTGAACATCAAGTGTTTATCATTTATGTGTCCCAATGAGATTTATATTTGATCTCTTGGCTCTATACTCGATTAGCATACTTTGGTTTTAGTGATCGAAGGCTGGAGCTGACTGCCAACTTTTCAATATCAACATTCTCGGAGTGAGAAGTTAATAGATAACATGTTAATCTCTGTGACAAATGAGAGAAGAATCTTTTAAGAGAAATGTGAATGGTTGAGATGGATTGTGCATTGCATCATTGGGTCCATGGCGACTTTCTTCAACACCATACATAACTTTGTGATTCTGATAGTTTATGTATTGACCCGGTTTCTACCTAAGTGTATGGAGGGTTTCTTTCTTTTCACCCTTTATGTCACACCCCCAAAATCACAGCGGAAGATAACGGGGCATGACTATCATAGCATAAAGTCACAAGTTATAAAGAACGACCTCTATATGAGTCGTTAAAAATACAATGTTTGATTCATTAAAAGTTCAAAAAAAGGACATGGTTTTCAAGAGTTTCACAACGTAATTAAAAGAGAGTTTTATTACACAATCAAACGTTAAAGTTCATGCAAGAAAATCTTTAATATGATGAGACCGCAAAAGGGTGACTCTAGCATGATGCTTCAAAGTGCTATCCATGATAATGTAATTTATAGTCCCGAGAAGTACATGCTAAAACGGTTAACAAAAAGTTGATGAGATCATATGTTTAAGTAAATAGTAATGTGGACCACAAGATTTTAGTGACTATTGTAACACATACAATATCATGAAAATTATTACTATTACACTAAACTCGTGACACCGAAGCCTTAACAGCTAGTTTGTTTGTTGCCTCAGTAGGTGTCCATCCTAAGACACCTAGAGTTCCTCAAATGAAATGCGTCCGTATGAATTCCAATCAAGTAAGCGCTACAAACTCGGACGGAGGTGTCAACCCCAATAGATCTATTCACAACATTCGTTCTTACTACGTAACTAACGGTTCATGAAAAGGGGGCTTAACAGGATAACGGGTAACTTAGGCAATACGTCAAAGTTTTAAGTACTTGTGTCCATAAAATAAACGAGCATGTATTCTCACCCCAGAGTAATTCAAAACGAGTATTAAAACAAGTAAAGTAGGCTATGAAACTCACCTCAACAAGCAGTAATAACGGAAATAAAATACGCAAGCTTGAATGAAACAATATGTCATAACCACGACCTAATTCAATAAGACGCCTTAGGAACACAACGATATGTTATATATGCATATGAGTTTTAGAAATTTTTATCACCCATATAGACTTTGTGTTAGAGTTTTACAAAGTTTCACATGTGAAATCCTTAGAAAAATAAGCAAACATAATTGTTATATTATGGATGTGAAAACAGTGGCGGTCAAAGTTGTTTACCCGACTTCAAACGATCATAACTCACTCAATTCTTAACATCTTTCAACAAAACTAATTCTCACACTTATCCCTATGTATTAGCTTTCCAACCACTATAATTTCACTCCTTGATTCAAAGTTTAAGGCACCCAAACTACTGTTACAAGTCACGTAGGTCAGAAGCTATAGTTGTTTGACAAGTTTTCGCATCACTTTGTTTTAAAATACCAAACCAACTCCATAATACATCAAACCTATGTAGAAATATTCCTAAGACATTCAAGTATCTTGTGGTTAAAATAAATTTTCCAAAAGTGTTTAGTAAGATGGTTAAAACTAGCTCACAAAATGACCTATTTTTTGGACATAAAATCCTAGTTTCTCAAACAAGTTTAAATCGACTTATAACACAACAAACCTACAGTGGCGATATAAAAACAATGCATGATATGTTAAATAAGATTAAAATAGTTTTCATGAGATACTTACACAAAATAATGATGCGTTTGGTGGTCGGGAAGTGCACTAATACCAACCCAAAGATTAGAAAACCTTAGTTTTTCAATACCCAACCCTACAACTCCTTAGAAACCTTTAATAAACCTTGTTAGGACCTTGAAATGAGCTGAGATTGTAAGAGTATTTAAATGTGTTTGTGTGTGTTGTGAAGGTTACAAATGAGCTCCTTATATAGCACAACTTGTGGAAAGGTCAACAGGGGCTTTACATACTTGCATGGTCCAATGTCATGATAAGGGAAAAAGATATTTGGGGCTTGGGAAAGCTTATGGAGCCGTGTATATTTAAGGTAACAAGGTAAGAAGAAAGTTTCCATGTTTTATAGCTTTTAGGGTTAGCAAGGTTAAGGAAATGTGGTGTTATCAAGTTGGAAAGGGAATGCTGGTGATAAGTTGTAGTATTATTTCAAAGGTGATGAGGGTATTAGGTATGTTGTGCATGCATGCATGAAATATAATGCAAGAATGAAAGACTTACGTAAAATTGGTAAAACTAAATGTATATGATTATAAAGTCATGCTCACAAGAATAATAATATGCTTGCTTAGCATAGACTAAACTTAGTCTAGTGACGGAATATATTCAAATATGTATCTCGTTATACGCGGGATAATCTAACAATTATACGTAAAGTCTAGTATTTACTTGTATAAACATCCAAGTTAATGAATAAATGTTAACATAAAATTTGTTAACTGTCACACTTTACATAACTTTTCTTTTTCATTCTTCAACCCTTTTAATGTTTTCCAGTGCGTCCTTACTAACACAATGTTGTGATTGTTTCAGTGCTAGCTCATGCCTTAGACAACATTATTCCATTTTCTCATTCATCTTCAAATCATACCTAGAGACTGTTATTTCTAACTATGAAATGTCCATGGGTAGAACTCTCTTGTTCTAGTTGGATCATGAGATAATACATAACCTTAACCACCATATGACTTTTATAGACGTTGTGAATTAGTTGGTTGTTGTGTATTAATATCGTAACCATAGAACCTTGTTTGAAAATCAATTAAAGTGTTTGATATAAATCAAAACGTTTTGACACTTTGTATGTTTTATTTTGAAATACTCCCCCTACACATGTGCTTTATTTATTTTAAATTAAAAGATCATGCCAATACTTGGATAACAGAGATTTAAACCACAAGTAAACAAGCGCCAAGTGATTTTTCACACTAATTATTCAATTATGATAATAGTTTTTTATAAGTAATGGACTTTAATTTGCACACATCTATTATACTAAAGGATTAAGCCCTTAAATTTAATGGGCAATAGTCAAGTTCTATAAAAGTTAATGCAGGAACCTGATTGAATATGAATCACTTCTATTATCGTAGCAATTACAACATGTTTAGTACTGAATTGAATATGAAGCAGTGTTATTATTCTTGCGGTTACAACTTCTAATATAAAGCAGTGTTATTATTCCTGCCTTTACAACAAGTATTGCGGTTACAATTATTTCTTTAAAGTGGCAAAGGAATCATGGCTTAATGATGTACTTGCAGACTGTACACCTCTTGTATTTACACCCTTAGGGCAAACGAAGTCGGCTGAATGTGGCTATAAATACATACTTTCCCACTTTAGCTTCCCACACATCATAATAAGCAATTTATAATAGATAACAGAAACGTTTAGGCAAAGCAAAAATGTCAACCAAACCTACAAGTACCAGCTTGAGTACCAAGATTGTAGACATAGCTGCACCTTCACAATTGACCCCCCCCTCTTTGTTCTTGGATGAATTGAAGGTGGATGGCACTGGTAGTATCATTGTGATGATTGGTAGAGTTTGGGACGTAAACGCTACAACAAGCCGGTATTTAAGCAAGGATTTTGTTGTCTCTGATTCAAAGGTAAGTTGTACCAATTTCATTCCCTGTTGTAGTTGGTGCTTCTAACGCTTAGTTCTTGCAGGGTAATATGATCCATTGTACTGCTAAAGCAACCATAGCACACAACTTTTTAAGGCTAAAAGAAGGAGGAATCTTTTTTATCAATAATTTTGTTGTTCGACCTAACAAGGATGAGTTCTGGGTTTTCAGGCATGATATGTTCATGCTTGAATTTGATGGCTCAACAACAATAGGGAAGATTTCTGCTAACAGTGTTGGTTTTGTAAGATATACATTCCAGTTGGTTGATTTTGATGATATTGAGCTTACAAATAACAAGTACATGATTGGTAATCACCTATTGGTTTTATCTATCTAACTATTCAGGCCATTTGTTCTATACCTATATTAAAAGGTTGTTTAATCCCCTGCAGATGTAAGCGGTTACGTAACAAATGTTGGGATAATCACTTACACGAAATCCGGCTCCAAAACGCTTGATTTTTACCTTGCAAACCAAAGGTTAGAATTGTTGTCTTGAAACAGTACATTCATCTCTCTTAGGCGCGTTTGTGATGATTACTATATTATGTGCCAGGGGGCAGTCACTAAGGGTCACCCTATAGGGTGGTGTTGGTTATTCTTTGATAGAGAAGAAAATCACACATGTTGGGATGTGTGCCATTGTGTTAACTTCAATGTCTGCCAAGACTTACAACAGTTTGGACCCATGTACATTGATTGGCATTTACACTTTACATCACTTTGTAGCTGAATTAGACTAATTCTTACCTTGGAGATAAGCTGTATTTGTCAAGCACTTCCTCAATGGTCATTTATGATAATGATGATATCCCCTTGCTGCAGGAACTGAAAATAGTGACAAGGTGAGACAATACACGATTTTTTATGTTAGTTTTTGTAATAAACACATGCTTACCATTTCTATCAATGTGCATGACAGCTTAGTTGAGCCAAACAAGGAGGTGATGGTGGTAGACTATTCTCAGCCAAGGGAAGGGACATTTAAAAACCTTCTGTTGTGGGCCATAAATCACAAAAATGATGTATGCACTTTTGTCCCCTAGCCACCCGCGTTACTATGTTACTCCCCCTCATGCTATTTATAAATGTTGTATGTTTCCAAACGGTGACCTTCCACTGCAAGGTGATGATTGAAGATGTCAGGAGAAAGAGTGGGTGGAACTATCCCTCCTGTGGTGGAGAGAAATGTAGGAAGAGTGTTTCCCGCCAGGCAGGAAATTTCCTATGCGAGGCATGTAACAGGACTGTGGATTACCCTGTTTTGCGGTAATGCTTTTGACATCTCTTACGCAACCTGAATTGAAATGGAACATATATTGTTCTTTACCTTTCCCCAACTGCATGCACTATGCAGGTATAGGCTTGAGGTTGTTGTTGCCAATGACACTGCACATACCGTTGTTGTCATGTTCAATGAGATAGCAACTGAGTTGCTTAACTGTTCTGCTGACTCTCTCATAGAGGCGGATGATGAGGTTGGTTTCTGTTATTTATTTCAACCACATTCCTACATTGACACTAACCTCCACACTACAAGAAAATAGGGCTTTTAGGACCTTTCTGTAGGACACTTTTTTTAATGAGGTCCTAAAAAACGTCTTATAGGACCAATTAAATTTTGAGTCATATTAGAGTGGCTTTTAATAGGACACTTTATACGTGGATCCTATTAAGCTAATTTAAAGGACACTTTTTTAGTTTGGTCTCATTATGATATAACATAATAGGACATTTTATATAAAGGTCCTATGATATTACATCTTATAAGACGCTTCTCTCATTTGGTCTTATTAAATTGTAATTTGATATGACACTTAATATATATGAGTCCTATCATATATAATCTTATTGGACGCTTATAGTATATAGGTCCTATCAGATGTAAATTTATAGGACGCTTATTCAGCTAGGTATTATTATGATTGAACATGGTTATTTGAACACAAAATCTTTACAACTCAATGTTTTATTTGTTGTTTATTTTATGTGTGTTAATAAATTAACCTTTAAAAGATTCTAATTTTCAAGTCACTATTAGAAAACACGTCACTTGGTACACTAGCGATAAGTTCGTGTTAGTTTTTTCTTTAACATAATGTGTTTGTACAACAGACATCGTGAACTTAAAGTGGTTGAGCTCAATCATCATTTGTGAACAAATGACGTCGTGACCAAGATTACACATGTTACTGTAGACTTGCTTCATTCTATTAAGGTCAAGCCTACTATACATTTGGATATATTTTATGCAATAATATGCTTTTTGGTTTTAATATCGAGGCAATATGAAATAATGAATATAAGTTAATATCACAAGAACATGCCTTTCCTATTATGGAGGCTAAAAATCGTTAATAGGGGTGTGTAAATGAGTTGCTTGCGATCTACTCGGGATTGACTATATAGAAGCAATAAACAAGTCAGGCCTTAGCGAGACCCTGTGAAGTTTGAACCCTGTCATGGGCTAAATAAACGAGCCCGAGCTTGATACCCCAAAGATTGGTTAGATTCGCAAATGTATACAAATTTTATAGTATATATCTACATAGACTACATATATGTATAATTGTAAGTATTAGACGGGTTCAAGCATGTGCTTTATACTCATTAAGTTTACCATATAAATAATTTTTAATTTAATTAATTACCCTTTTATACAATAACAAAACAAACGACCGTATTTTAGCCATGCAAAAACGATGCCGTTTAAGGATTGGGTTGGACACTTTTAGTTTTAAACAAGTAAGATCGAGCTAAAATTTAACCATTGGAATAACTATCGAACCTCGCGTTAAAAATATATCCCATGATGTTGTTTTTAAAATTACCTATTTGTTACTATTGTTTTTTTTAAATATTCATCTCAATCCCAATCCACATTTCAATCCCAGATTGTTAAACTATAACTCATATAGTGTTGTTTTCATCTCGGATGAAGATGAAGACTTGTCAATGTTAATTGCTAAACGTTACACGAATAACTTAACGTAATATCTCTATAGTTATTTGCCGCTATAAAATCATGTCGCTACACACGAATACAAATTTAGTTTAGACATATTTGTATGTGAAAGTCAAAAATTATGATAAGTGTATAAAAGGTCAACATTCTTTCAAAAAAGGTATAAAAGGTCAACATAAGGACTTATGTTGTAAATTACAATATTCACTAACTCACCAAAATTTTGCTAAAACAGTAACTCACCAAAATTGGGGGAAATAAACTCGCCAATTAATTTAGGTTCGAAGATTATACTGATTTTGGCGCTATGAAATTGATAGCTCCATGTTCTTCATGCACCTTTGACTTTAGGTTTTATTGAATTAGTTTGTGATAATGAAAAATATGTGTACAACATATAATGAACCTTAAAAATCAAGTGGCAAATAAGTGGACAGTCCACTGCCAGTTTTTTAATCCTCTCAACCAGCAGCTCTGCTCGGTTCGGCATTTGAACAGTGTCAGCTCAAGCCACGACTACACAATACACCTGAGGCGTCCTCTTCCCTTTGCCACCCTCCTAACTGGCTGCTTCACAATAGTACCGACGGCTTCGCAACAGTACCGGCTCCAAAGGTCTTACTTCAACAAATTTTATACATACGTATAGGGGTGAGTAAAATGGACCGCGGACCGGACCGAACCGATAAACCGGACCAAACCGGACCAGACCGAACCTATTTCGGTCCGGTCCTCGGTCCGTCATTTTCCTTATTTTCGGTCCTCGGTCCGGTCCGGTTTGGTCTTACGAAAAAACTGGCACTTATGCCTTATTGGACCGGACCGAAAACCGAACCGGACAGGACCGACCCGGACCAGACCATTTCGGTCCGGTCTTCAGTCCAGGGTTTTGGCTAAATTTGGTTTTGGTCCGGTCCGATTTTGGGCGGTCCGGTCCGGTTTTGAACCGTGAGCACCCCTACATACGCATATACAAACTTACACACCTATTTTTTTTTTACCTTTTTCTACATATATATTTTAATATTTTTTAGACTAAATTATTTATACTTTATACTTTCTAATTATTATTTTTATTTTCAATTATTTATTAATAAAATACCAATTCTAATTTTCTATCTTTCCCTCCTGCCTAAAATTTTGTTTCCCGCTAGTTCCCTCCTAATTTTTTAACTCCCCTAAAAATGAGATCCACTAATCTATTAATGGCATCATCTCCATCAGAACTCACACGTATCCTTTTCTCACGCAATTGTCGATGTGGGCTAGCTTTTTATGAACTGTAAGTCTCTAACTTTACACAAATCCAGATCATATGAAGGGGAAATTTTTTTAGTGTAATAACCTACATAAAAAAGGTAATGGATTTTCGTCTAATTACACACGAAGTGTGATTATTTGGGTTGTTAAAACAAAAATAAAAGAGCCCATTATGAATAACAATTGAGATTGTATTAGACTTTTAATTTTTTTCTGGTGACCATAGATATGCATATACAGTGGCTATTTGATTTTACAAATGTTCCCCATGCACCATTACTATTGCTTTGTGTTTGTTTGCTGAAGTTGTTGTGCTGAAAAGTAAATTTAAGGGACTCTTTGTTTGCTGAAAGTTTTATGCATTTAAGTAATCTTTAACGGGCTATTTGGTTACTGAAATTTATGCAGTAAAGTAATCCTTACAGGGTTGTTTGGCTACTGTTTCTTTTTCACACTAAACTGGTCTTTAAAGGGCTATTCGGTTGCTTAAAATTTGTGCAGAAAAGGTTATTTTAAATGCTGTTTGGCTGCTGAATTTGGTGCAATGATCTTTAAAGGGCTGTTTGTTTGCTTAACTTATGTGCAGAAAAAGTTAAAAAATGACTTTTAAAGGCTGTGTTGGTTGCTAATTTTTTTGTAGTAAAATGGTCTTTATAAATGGCAGGTTGGTTCTTGAATTTCAACGCCGAAAAGTGAATGTTAAAACACTTTTCGTTGCTGAAATTGTATGCTGAAAACTAGCATTTTGGTTACTGAATTTTTATGCAGAAAGTTGGCAGTTTGGTTGCTGATTTTCGTGCATAAAAACTTCTTTTAAAGGCGTGTAAGGTTGCTGAAATTTCGTGCAAAAAAACAGATTTTTGGTTGCTAATTTTTATGCAGAAAAAACCTCTTTTGGTTGCTGATTTTTATGCAAAAAATTGGTAGTTTGTTTGCTAATTTTTGTGCATAAAAACTGTTTTAAGGCGTGTTTGGTTGCTGAAATTTCGTGCAAAAAACATGGTTTTCAAAAGGGTTGTTTGGTTGCTGAAATTTTAGGCAGGAAAATGATTTTTAGAGGCTATTTGGTGCAAGTTTTATTGTTTTTTTTTGTTTTCTTGTTTTTTTTAACGGCATGCTGTTTGGTGCGAGTTATCTTCAAGTGGTCACACATTTTTGGTGTTTTATACTTGTGCAATATATGAATCATTAAGCTATTGGGAATTATCACTTTTTTGCATATATACTCTTGCTTTGTTGTTGAAGCAGGTAATCTTGGGGACGTGAACCAACTAGAAAGGAGTTGTTTCGCACTTGCTTTTCTAAAGATGGAATTACACAAAAATGAAGAAGCTGCTAACGCCATTGTATGCACTACATCTATATGTTCATTTATCTTGAATTATTGTCATTTCTTGCAACTTGAGTAATTTTAAGCTATCACATTTAACATATTTAGTAGTTTTTATCAGGAACAAATTGAAGAGTTCACTTCTAAACATTCACAACATGAATTGGATAAGCATGGACCTCAAGATATATATTCTAAAGTAACGGGTAATGATAAGAATGGAACCGCGAAGATGTATGGGCTAGGTGTACGCGCTTCTTATGTTTGGGTGTGGTTACAGAGATGTATAAACTAGGTGCTACTTTCCTTTCATGGTATTTATGTTGAATTTTGTAAGACTTTTATCTTGGATGTTGTCATTTCTTGGTTGAAAATTTCTCTTATGGAAATGAAATTTTTTCTTGCTTATTGAATTATGTTCCTTTTGTTTACTTGCTTCAAATTTACTTTAATTGATTGTTTTGTGTTTTTGTTTTTGAATTAAGCAGTTTTAAATATATTGCATAGATACGAAGAGTTTTATGATGTCACTTATTAAGATACTATAACACTAATGCTATTAACTAAACATGTGACAAAATGTCTTTTATAACACTAAATTTGGTCCAAACAAAGTACATGTATCAATTATATATTCATCTTATTAAAATGTGTTTTAAGACAGGTGAAAGTGTCCCAAAACATAAGAGATGGGTAAGCATGTATTAGAACACCGAACATCGTCCTATAATGTGGTCTATTCGTATGCCATTTTGGTTGTATAAACATGTTTATGGGACCAAATGATTAGTTTTAAAATGTTAGATTTTATTAGGACGCTGATAAGTGTCCTAAATATCTATTACAACCCCTTCTTATGGGACACTTTTGTTTTGGTCCTATTAGGTTAAAGGTCCTATAAACTAATTTTACAGGACACTAACAAGCGTCCTATAAGCCATGTTTTCTTGTAGTGCCATATAAAGTCTGTAGAGGACGATTCAGGCTTGCTAACTGCTATAAGGAATCTCATTGGTACCACTCATGTCATGGAGCTCAAATCATATACACACTATAAGTATGGAATCTATGAAAGCTTCACCTGCTGGAAAATTAATCCGGCTGACTTGGTAGACGACAGGGCATCCTCTAGCAACCAATTGATAACTGTCGATGATCCATAGCCATCATTCGAAAGATTAGCAAGGAAACCACCTGTGTGCACTCCATCAAAGCCTAATGAGGAGAAGAGAAAGAAAAGGTTATTAACTACTTTTAACACCGTCGGCGCGAAAAAAATAACACAACACTATTTTAGAAACACAATGTGCCCACACCTTACTAAACCTTTTATATACTTCCATTATTTAAGGTCTGAAGTGGAAGACTCTAACACAGATGAAGTGTTGTGTTCAACAAAGGAGCCACATGAGATCAATGCCGATGGGCCTATGGACAAGAAGAAAAGGAAGATGTAAGCCCTTAGGAAGCCCCTTATCACTAGATTATATTGTATCATACATTAACTAAGTTTCTGTTTCTGAACATTTTATGCTATTAGGCGCATTGATGAAGATTCAGACTCAACGTAGCTTCCCCTGTTTCATCACCTCATAATCAACAACAATAATGAATGGAATCATGCAATGCGCACATGAAGAAATAATGCTTAGGAAAATAACAATAAATTTGGCAAAAATGTGCCAAGAATCCTATGATTCTATGTATTAAACTTTTGTAAACTCATGTTTGTTTTTTGTGTGAACTCATATTTGATTGTTTAAATTATTATCATTTATGTTGGACTTTATTGAACTTATCAGGGTCTCACAGTCAGATAACAACTCTGATTTATACGGGGTCATATATTAACAGTGTTTTTCCTTTTGGATAAGTTGTGCTTTCAGATACATTGTGCCTGGATTGTGGTTAGAGAAGATGCCCAAGTTTCATCAGCTTACATTCACAATCAAAGATGAAGAGGATACAAGGAGAGCTTATAGCATAAAATAATTAGGAAAATGGGAATTTGGGTTCTCTGGATTTAGCATTGTAAGCCTTATGGCGGTGTTAGGCTGTACCTCATGTTTGGTTATACAAATGAATAATAATTATTTTGAATTTGAATTAAGATAAAAGCACATAATTAGGAAAATGGTAATTTTTGTTTTCTGAATTTAGTATTGTAAGACTCATGGTGGTGTTAGGCCGTACCTCACTTTTGGTTATACATTTGAATACTAATTCTCTTGCATTTCAATAAAGGAAATGAATAATACTTCTTTTGCATTTCAATTAAGGTAAAAGAATCTGTATAAGTTAATACAGCTGTAGTAAAAACAAAGTCCAATGCAATCAAGTTAGAGACCATGGTTAATGTGTCAAGTATTCAACATCTGCAAAAGTTCTAAACCAAAAAATTATTTAAACTAACTGGAAATTCTAATAAGTAGCGATCACCAATGCTCTTTTCAATAAGAAAAGAAATTAGTCTGCAATTGTGCGTACCTTTGACACGTGCCAATAACACAATTCAATGAAAAGAAACATGTCCACGCAATGCCTTTGAAAGAAACCTACTCATGCTTGGGTTAATGGTTAGTCCCTTGGTTCAAACACATGTTTAACCGTCCCTGCCAACATGCAAAATAAGGAAACATGCAACCCTATTAGCTCCACTGTTCCTAATCAAACTAACAAAATTAGGTCCCACTACTTCATATTTGGACACCATTATGAAAATTAGGTGACACGAGGAAAGGTTTTTGTCGAAACATTGTAGCCATAACACACCATACTAATAAATTGTGACGCTTACGCATAATTCCCTTATAGTACATCCACACAATCCATAAAAAGACAACAATATACTATGAACACTGGGACTCAAAACCATAATGACCTTCCAGCTACTATTATTGCTTCCCACCTTTAATAATGTTCATTTATTATGACTATAAGTATAAGTTAACCCAGGGTAATTCAAAAGTTTGTTGTTTTAATATGTTCACTACTTAACTTCTCAAATTCTAAACCCATGTTTCCAACCTGATATACAGTAAAAGGGAATCACAATACGTATGCAAGAATGAATAGAGGCAGAGATCATCAGAACTTCTCTTCATACCTTTATACTATATATGTCATTATACTCAGATGACTGTTGATAACGCTCCAAATATACATAAAATATCCCTAGAAAATACGTGAAATATCTATGTTAACGCATGAAATATTGCAAAGTCTGGTTGTTTGTTGTGCAATAATTGTTTCAGGACCAAAAATGAAGAAAAGGACTAAACGTGCAAAGAAATTTGGTTACATGCACTAACGGTCATTATAAGAAGAATCTAGAAGAGAATCTAATGAAGAGTTAATGAACGAGGCTAAAGTGCGGCGCACAATTCTTATTGTGCGGCATACTTTGAAGCAAAGTAAATGCAATTTTATTATACACCAAGTGCGGCGCACAATTTTCATTGTGCGGCGCACTTCACCTGTAGTTACTCAAAAATCATTATGATTGCCATTATTGTGCAACCTTTGGCTTGCCAACTGAAGCCTCAAGTTTGTGTATATATAGAGCTCGAAATTTAGGGCTCAAATCATCCAATTCAATACTTCTCAATCTCAAATCACTTTATCTTAGATCTGGAATAGTTAGGAGGAAGTTCTAGTGGAATTGTTGAAGAATCACCTTGTTCTTCATCACATTCTGGGTTATAATCGAAGGAAGATACTATTTGATCTCAGAAGTTGTGTTAAGGAGTTGTTATAGTCGTTATAGTGAAAGTACAAGTTGTTATAATATCCGTTCGAAGGAAGATTCTTGTAAATGATGCACTATTTGCTATTAAATTTGGTATAAACACGTTTCTCTACTTTTATATTATGAATTCTGAATTGATCATGCTTGTTATGTGTTTTGAATTGATGAATATGGAGTAGTTTAACATGTTTGTTTGGGGATTATGAGGGAATTATGGATCTAACTTGGATAAACTAATGAATTTTGGAAAATATTAATATGAACTTGATGTTTTTACACTCGGATCTCTTAATCATCATTCGATCATCATACTAGTTCGGATATAGGTCGAAAGACTTCGGTTATATGTTTGATTTCCAAGTTTTTTGTCTTTGACAACTAGATATTAGCCTTATGAGGATTGGGTAATAAAATGATCATTAACCGAGGATAAAAAGGTTTAACGCTTAACCTCATGTCTAACGAACTTGGTTAAGAAAGTCCATATTCCTTTTTTCCAAACATGAATCAAACTTAAAGCATTTTTGTAATCAAAAGTAAAGGCCGAAAGGATTTTGATTATAATAAATAGACAATCATTTTAGTAAACCAACTGTTTCTTTAATCGATTATACTTTAATTCTTGAACCAATTATCCATTCAAGTTTATCTATATTCGTTCTCATCCCCTAAACAAACATCATTTTATATCTTGAATTTGAATCATTATCTTTAGATCGTGATAGTATATTAGATAACCCTTTCGTAATATAATCGACCCTTTCTAAGAATAACCAATCCCGTGGAACGACTTGGTCTTACCCTAATCCTATACTATAAATGGGGGTTTATACTTTACCCGTGTGTTAGTTAGAAATCGGATAAAACTAGAATTATAAATTTAAAGCTTTTATAACACATCAAAGTTTTTGGCTCCGTTGCCAGGGATTGAGTTCATTATTGAATTAGTCATTATTATATTAAAAACTAAAATTTTCAAAATCGCCGTACAGTTTTCTGGCAAACTGAACTAATTTTTCACAGAAAGTGCACCGCACATAACCATTGTGCGCTGGTTTTTTTGCAAATTACAAAAGTACGCCGTACTTTTACCAAGTACGCCGCACTTCTTGCCCCTGTTGCAAACAGGACCAGTTTTTCAAAGAAAAGAACATCAAAACCAAAAACCTCAAAACCCATAAGCTGTAATTGACCTTTTGAAAATGTAGAATTTATTCCTTGTGTTCATAATAGTCATTATCATAATTCGTACATTAAAATGAGAAAAATCAAAAAGAACTATTTGATAGCTTGCTTGTTTAAAATTCTAAATGCCTACACATGTCTCTTATTTGCTAAATGTTGCTTATTTTACTTTGACTTACTACACTATAAATAACAAAATGAAAATTTTAAAAGAATTAATGAATATTATATAATGATAAATGTGCTTAAAACTTGATATTTACCATGTTTAACAGATATTTAGTAAATAATAAAAATAAGAAACATAAAAATGCTAAAATTAAAATTTTTAAAAGTCATAAAACTCAGAAAGTACGCCACACTTTTCATAAAGTGCGCCGCACTTTCCTGGCTAAAACCAAACAAAATGCTTGTTTCTTTGTTTTTGAACAAAAATTGCTTGAATTTAAAAATGCTATCTGTTTATTGATAATATGTAAATGTAAAAAGTTACTATTATTTGTTTTAACTAACCCACTAATGGTTTTTTTAATGTTGTCTATTGTCTGGGGCGAACTCATTTACAAATGGTTCGGGATCAGCTGCAGCAAACGGATTAACTTCCGCGGATGGCTCACCTGCTGTAGGTATGACCGGGATTGGATTCTGACGGATACCCGGTGGATTAAAATACTCATCAAACATGGGTTGGAATAGCATCTCCAATTCTTTATTCGTGGGAGGTGCAAATGGTATAGCAGGAGCCGGATTTGGTACGAGCCCTGAACTGATAGGTCCAGGCGTCAACAGGATAGGAGCGGGTCCTGAACTGAATTGTACAGGAGCCATCTGCTCAGTCAGCTCATCGAATGTAACATGAATAGTCTCCATTATTTGTCGGGTCCTTTTGTTGTAAATTCTGTAACCCTTCCTGTTTGGTGCGTAACCAACAAAGATTCCGATATCAGCCGTCGGTTGTAGTTTCCCAAGATTCTCACTGTCATTTGTAGGGTAACACAGAGCACCAAAGACTCGGAAAAATGTGAGATCAGGCTTCTTATCGTGTACTAGCTCATATGGGGTTTTCTCGTGACGTGTGTGAATAAGGGAACGGTTTTGGGTGTAACAAGCAGTAGCCACAGCTTCGGCCCAAAGAAACATCGGTGCCTTGGAAAAAATTAACATTGTCCGTGCCGCCTCGACAAGAGTACGGTTCCTTCTTTCGACAACGCCGTTCTGCTGTGGAGTCCTTGGAACAGTCTTTTGATGAAAAATGCCTACCTTTTCATAGTGGTCATACAATGTTTTGTTTACAAATTCTGTGCCATTGTCGGTGCGAATGAATCTTACAGTTTTGTTGAGACCGACTTGAATTTGCGTCAGAAATTTGATGACAACTGCAGGGGTTTCATCCTTGGATCTCAAAAACTTAACCCACGTAAACCGAGAATAATCATCGACGATGACCAAGATATATTTCTTCCCATTAATCGTTTGCACACGCATCGGTCCACATAAGTCCATATGAAGGGTGTTTAGAACTTCCAAATTGGTGTTTTCAGTTTTGGGTTTGTGGGTATGCTTTTTGCTCTTTCCTAATTGACAGGCAGAACAAAGATGATCTTTTTCAAACTTCAATCTAGGTAAGCCTCGAGCAAGGTCTTTTCTTGCAAGATCATTGATAGTACCGAAGTTCAAGTGGTTTAAACGCCGATGCCATAACCATGATTTGTTCTTGGAGGCCTTTGATAGTAAGCAAATCGGGGAGGACTTCATCATGTCTTCAACAGAGATAGTGTATAAATTAGAGCCACGGGACCCTTTAAGTAATTCAACACCATCCGTATCACGAACTCTAAATCTGAATCACAAAATTGACCGACAGAGAACAAATTATGCCCCAGACCTTCCACATAGTATACCCTGGAGATTACACTATCACCAATGACATAATCTCCATAACCTATAATAGCACCAAGGTGATCATTCCCGAATCTAACAGTCCCGATGAACTTTTTCACGAAATTCATGAGCCTTGAGCGATCCCCCGTCATATGTTTTGAGCAGCCTGAGTCCAAATACCAAAGGACGATTTGTACGACCTGCATTTGAAAACAGACGAAGATGGAGAGTTTGGAAAATTGGATCCCCAATGTTGGTTGGGTTCCGATTGGTTAGCACAAGCAATGGCTGACATTCTTGTAAGTTTAGTGAACCTAGTTAAAGGGCACTGATCACCAAAAACATATACAAAAACTCCCTTCACATTAGGGGTGAATGATTCTTCTGAGGGTCTCCATTGATAACCTACATTGTTACATGTTTTGCCAGTTGGTTTCCTCACTTGTGTAACTTGCTTTGGTTTCCAAACTTGTTTGATGTGTTTGGTTTTCCCTACTTGTGTAACTGGCTTAGGTTTCCAAACTTGCTTAACATGACGCACAACAATTTTAACATTGGGGGAGGCATTCACAGAGTTCAAATAAGTAACCACACACATATCATGATTAGCCGAAAATAAACATTTGTTACATGTTTGGCACACAGAATGAGAATGCGAATTAATTACAGTACGCTTAGAGCTAATACTAGAATCAACAGATTGTGGTTCTAAGACTAGATCTAATTATCTAGAGTGTCTTTATACTTTCTTCAAGCTGTCACTCTTTGCTGGCTGGATCTATGTTTCTTGAGTAGGTCCTAGGCTGAGATCGCTAGCTCAGGGCAATTGCATACTCCTGTAGAAGGAGGACAGGGACATTAGACTTCTGAGTGTATCCTTGCTCTATGTTTGGTGTGTAGTTTACTTGATGTATGCAATTTGGTCCTCAAAGGCAAACTTGCTTTTTTATCTGGGGTGGTAGCATGTGTCTTATCTTGTTGGTTGAAGGACCTTTCGGACATGTGCCAAAAATACATTTCTAGAGTTCCTGAGAATGTTTTAGTGTACGGCAAGGCAAATTCGAGTGATATATCTAAAGGTCTTTCAGCTTAGGCTTCCTTCCACTATGTCGCGAAGTGTATCTACATTTCCTTAAGCTGCCTGAGTAAACTAGATGAACTTTCCCTATTATTCCTATTGCGAGGGGGAATAGGTTCAACATCTAGAGTAGAGGTGGCAAAATGGGCGGACCGGGCGGGTACGGGCAACGGGCAAAACGGGCAACGGGCAAAACGGGCACCGGGCAAAATGGGCAACGGGCTAAACGGGCACCGGGCAAAACGGGCAACGCCAAAACGGACAAGGGTCAAAACGGGCAAATTAAAATTCGGATATTTTTTTGCGGTTTCGTCCGATTTTTTACGATTTCGTCCGTTTTTTACCATTTCGTCCGTTTTTTTACGCTTTCGCCCGTTTTTTTACGATTTCGCCCGTTTTTTTTACGATTTCGCCCGTTTTTTACGATTTGGTCCGTTTTTTACGATTTCGTCTGTTTTTTTACGATTCGGCCCTTTTTTTACGATTTAGTCTATTTTTTTACAATTTCGCCTATTTCTTTACAATTTCGTTCGTTCTTTTACGATTTCGTTCGTTTTTTTTACGTTTTTGTCCGTTTTTTATATTTTGGTTCGGTTTCGTCTGTTTTTTTTATCGATTTCGTCATTTTTTTCAAGTTTCCGTTTGTTTTTTTACGTTTTAGTCCGTCTATTTACGTTTTCATTCGATTTTTACCTTTTTTACGTTTTCATTAGGTTTCGTCAGTTTTTTAATATTTCGTCCGTTTTTTTACGATTTCGTTCGTTTTTTACGATTTCGCCCGTTTTTTTACGATTTCGTCTGTTTTTTTTACGATTTCACCCGTTTTTTTACGGTTTAATCCGATTTTTTACGATTTCGCCCGTCATTTTACGATTTCGTCCGTTTTTTACGATTTCGTCCGTTTTTTACGATTTCGTCTCATTTTTACGATTTTGCCCTTTCTTACGATTTTGTCCGTCTTTTTACGATTTAGTCGATTCTTTTACGATTTCGGCCGTTATTTTACTTTCTCGTCCGCGATTTTACGTTTTCGTTTTCGTCCGTTTTACGTAAAAAGGACAATAACGTACGAAAATGTAAAAAAATAGACGAAAACGTAAAAAAACGGACGTAAAAAATGGACGAAAGCGTAAGAATTCGGACGAAAACGTAAAATAACGGACGGAAAGGTAAAAAACAGACGAAAACGTAAAAAACGCACGAAAACGTATAATCCTAGATGTACGTAAAAAACGGACGAAATCGTAAAAAAACGGACGAAATCGTAAAAGAACGGACGAAATTGAAAAAAACGGACGAAATCGTAAAATAACGGACGAAATCGTAAAAAACGGACGAAATCGTAAGAAAGCGGGCGAAAACGTAAAAAACAGACGTAAACGTAGAAAAACAGACGGAATCGTAAAAAACGGACAAAAACGTAAAAAACGGACAAAAACGTAAAAAACTGGACGAAAACGTAAATATACAGACGAAATCGGACGAAAACGTAAAAAAACGGACGAAAACGTAAAAAAACAGACGGAATCGTAAAAAACGGACGAAAACGTAAAAAACTGGACGAAAACGTAAATATACAGACGAAATCGGACGAAAACGTAAAAAAACAGACGAAAACGTAAAAAAACGGACGAAAACGTAAAAAAACAGACGAAATCGTAAAAAACGGACGAAAACGTAAAAAAATGGACGAAAACGTAAAAAAAAGGACGCAATCGTAAAAAAACGGGCGAAAACGTAAAAAAACGGATGAAATCGTAAAATAACGGACTAAATCGTAAAAAAAACGGACGAAAACGTAAAAAAACTGACGAAAACGTGTAATTCAAAAATCCCATATAAAGTTGGGCATATGCCCATACTAGCCCATCAATTATTATTGATGGGCAAAAATAGCCCATAACTTAAAAGAAAAAAGGTCCATTGCGCCCATAACTTAAAAGAAAAAGGGTCCATTACGCCCATAACTTAAAAAAAAAGGTCCATTAGGCCCATGAGTTAACATATGGGCAAGATTTGCCACCTCTAATCTAGAGCATACTTTCCTGGTGCAGTTACTTTTGGTTTAAACTGAGTTGTAGTGACACATGAGACCGTATTCTGTATTTGGACTTTTAGACTTTCATTTTCAATTTTAAGGGCAGTTGTCTGTTCTGTATTGCTTAGCACGCGTAATCTTGATAGAATCATACAATTCCTTGTAATGCTGCTTAATCTTTGCATTTTCTGCCCTAAAAAGTTTGTTTTGTTCTTGAAGACTATAAACCTCTTCAGTTAATTGTGAGATCTGAAAGTCTTGACCCCTAAGATCTAGTGGTCGGTCTAGTTCACTATGGGTCTCGTCTAATTCACTACAGGTCTCCTGAAATTGAGAGATTTGCATTTTCAGTCTTTGGATGACGTTGTCTTTTCCTTGAAGTGAAGCTTTCATTTGACCGATCACAAAAACGGAGTTAAAATCAGGGGTATCGTTAACGGATGAAGACGGTTTATTCTGAAAACTATCCTTAAGGTTTTGATACTTTAACTGTAAGTTTAGGTGATTTACCTCAAGATTGGAAAATCGGTTTAAAAGTTCGTTATAATTATCCTTACGGACATCATTACGTAAATTTGAAAGCTCTGCTTCAAGTTTCAGACAACGGGCCTTGACAACATCATGAGTCTTTTGCATTTCAGTAAATCTAGATACATTAAGCTCAGAATGCAATGCAACATAAAACACTTCTTTGGACAAACTATCAGCGATTATATTATCATGCTCAATAAGAAGGTTTTTCCTTTCAATCTCATCATGTTTCCTATCCACAATACTCTGGTCAAGCTCAGCTTCCAACTCATCAAAGGCATCACTCATTTCTTTAACCTCTTTTGTTAGAGCCTTTTGAATGCCCTCAAAATGTTCTTGAAGAGTTTTGAAAAATGGAATGACCTCCGTGAGGTAACATGTCTTGGTTTGTTCAAAACCCCTTTCCCCTTCAGTGATCCCAGTTGGTGTAATTCTCTTTTTACATGTTTTATCAAATTCTGAAAAAAGTTGTCTAAGTGTAAAAATGTTGATTTTCACTTGACTTTTGGTTGGAAGCACTCTGGGGACAAGCGATGCAGGTGTATTTGGAGGATACACAGTCAACGCTTTAATGGGTCTGGTGTTCTGCTCTTTGAGAGCTTCAGCTTTCATCTTAACAATATCTTGAGACCAAAATAATTGTTCCGGGGTCAGTTGTTTCTGTGGTGTAAAGGTCGCAAGAAAATTCTCTTTCGCGTAATTGGGCGGTGTGAAATTGACCTTATTATCCACACATGCATTAGTTTTCATTTTATCATGCATTTTCTTCCTAGAAATTTCAGATTGTTCTAGGGTCTCCTCACAGTCACGTACTACGGCCGGTGCATGATTGGGTGTGACAATTACATGACCACTATACAGGGCAGGCTGATCTTGCCTTGCACGATGTAGACATAGGGGGTTCTTATAGCCAATAGCTACCTTATTCACTTCATCATAATAAGACCTAGGTTTACACATCATGTGAACTGTTTGAATAGACTGGCCTTGTTTGAATAATTTATCCTCGACCTTATCTTTTAAAGCTTTTAAGTCCAAAAATTCTTCAAGGTACTTATTTTCTTTCTGATTAAAATCCTTTTTCAAAGACGTAACTTCATCTACCATTAACTTGTTATGTTGGATGGTAGAGGCAAGTTGCAATTTTACAGAATGAAGTTCCTTTTTCAAATTCTCTTCCTTAATATTACGGTCACAGATAACTATTCTTAATTGCTCATCAATCTTTTGTTCCCGTTCAGTTAATTCAAACCTGGCCCGTCTTTCATACAGTTCCACTTGTTCCTTATATGTGGCAAGTTCAGCATTTAACAAATTATTAGCTACTGAATTCCTAGGTGTGTGAGAGACAGATGCATTATTTTGTACAACCGGTACTGCGTTGTCCTTTACATACTGATCATAAGGAGTCATATTACTATCACTCGTATAATCAGCATGTGAGTCAACAACGTGGTTTGGTTGTACATCGTCGTGCATCTCGTGTTCCTCATGATGATCACAAACAGCATCTTGATAGTGATCATGAGCTTGTACCTCAGATAAGACGTCCGAATCATAAGACGGACCGGCTTCATCATAAACTGGATCTGCGGATGATAGATTAGCCATGAACAAGGTTTGTGCCGTAGGAGCATCATCAACATCAGAATCATACGCATCACAGTCATCAGCTTGAAATACATTATCCACATTGAGAGCTAAGTCTTGAACAGGTTGCTCATCCACATCTTCATCAATAGCATTGTCCAGTCCACCAGCTAGGAACAATGACTGCTCTTCATCCAAGATTACCCCATTCTCTTGAGCTTGCATCAGCAACATCTTGTCTTTGAAGTATTCGGAGTTCTGTGGACGCTTTGGTTGAGTGCAGTTTCTTGCTATGTGACCTAACCCGTTGCAGTTGTAGCACTTAACCTGCCTAGCTTGACCCGGATTAGCATTCCCCACTCTGTTCTGTGCTCTTCCATAACCTACTGTCCCTGCACCCCGTGCATTATTGCCCTGTCCTCTGTTCTGTCGACCCTGAACATTCTGAACAACTACCCTGCCGTCTTGTACCGTAGCCTGATTCCTTGGGTTTGATGAGGTTCTGAGTTGATTGTTCGTTTGAGGAAGGAAGGTTTTGTATGACTGGGTGAGTAAGGCAAGTGTGTTGGTTAGGTTCTCGATTAGGTTTTCAGTTGGAGAAATTCCCAAATCAGATTGTGAGATGTCACCAGAATGTGGTTGATGATATGTGGTGGGTGGATTCGTTGATGACTGAGAATTATAATGTTGAGGTGAAACATTGGACATCAAGGCAAGAGGATCAACTGTTTGTTGTGTGAGACGTTCCAACATCATCTTGTTTTCATTGGCATGTGCCTCATGTTGCTTCAGGTAAGCATATAGTTGATCAAAGTTCGAATCTTTCAATCCTTTGTTAAGTTTCACAGCTGTAACAAATCTACCCCATTCCGGCAGCATGTTATTCACAAACTTTGAGTTCAGCTGTATTTTTGACATTGTCATCTTGATGTTCCGCATGTCATTGATGAGCTTGGCAAACCGAACATAATAGCTGTGAATGGTTTCGCCTTTGTTCTGACGGAAGTGTTCAAAGTCATCATACAGTTGTGATTCACGGTCTTCCTTTGTTAGTTCCGATCCTTCCAAGAGTATCTTCACATTGTCCCATATGTCTTTAGCATCGATGTAATGATTTATGAGTGAATAGATATCTTTTGGTAGACCTTGAAGTATGATGTTTGTTGCTCGGATGTCTGCATTATACCTGTCCTTCTCCTCTTGTGACAGTTCCGAATAAACACGAGGTCGTTCAGGACCTAGATTGATTGGACCTTCTGTTCCTTCATCAATGATTCCTCGCGTGGTCCCCATCTGAAATGGTCCTTCATCAATTGACTTTAAGATGTTTATCCCATTATCCTTACCCCGACAGTATAATCTAATACGTTGTTGCCATGAAACAAAGTCAGCTTTATCAAGCATCGGTGGTCGGGTATCGGAACCGGCACATTGGATGTCCTCTGAAAGATTAGCCATAATGATTACTTGTGATATGATTATGTTGATCGATCAATGATTAGTGATTGTATGTTAAAAGTGATGATTGTTTGATGGATTAGGTGATATGTTGTTTGATTGAGGTTTGGTTTGGTTAGTTAACGTTATCTTAATGTTGAATTGAGGTTTTTTGACAAAAACAGTGAAGTTTTGGGTCCAAAACGCAATGAAAGAATTATCAAACGCAATGTAGGAGTATCAAACCGCAAGAAACTTCTCAAAACGCAATGAAGAGTCTCTAGTCAAAACGCAATGGAGACTCCTACGGTTCTATCAAAACGCAATGTTGCGATTTGATCAAAACGCAACCAATTAAAAAATTGGGCAGAGTATCCCCTAGTCAAAACGCAACAAAAGTCTTCAAAACGCAACCTGTAGTCAAAACGCAACGACCAAAACGCAAACGACCAAAACCCAGCGCTAGTTCAAAACGCAATATGCTTTCCTCCCCAAAACCAACCAGGGGGGGGAAGAATGTCACAGAAGGTCAAACGCAACGACGAAGATACAAACTTTTTACCAAAAAACCCTTAAAAATCACCCTTTTGAACGTTTTCACTTGGTTTCTTTTGCACAACTTGGTCCTAGAGAGTTATAACAACTATAAAACACTTACTTTAACATTACAAACATGAGAATCAAAGAGTGTCAAGAATAAAACCATAAACCTTCTAAAACCACACTTTTGATCTAAACTAACCAAGAAAACGCACACACAATCTAGCTAATCATCCCATGTGCTCTGATACCAATTGTAGTATACAAGAGATCATAACACAAGTAATGGATGATGGGTTGGCTAATTAGTCTTAGAGAGAGAAAGTGTCTTTCTAGTGAGAGAAAGTGCAAGTAAAATGTATTAGCAAGAAATGAAACAACCAACCCCTTCCCATGTGTGGGAAGGGGTATATATACAAGTGATTCTTTCTAACTACGAGCTATGCTATACTAATGATACTCGGGGGTGACCGAGTCTTTTTCATAATCCTAACATGCTATAAATAGACGCCACTTCTCACACACAAAGGGACGTAGCTTTTAGTTTTAGATTTTAGCTTAAATTTAGCTTATGTAATTTTCATTTAAAACTTGTGTAATTTCCTTTTCAATAATGTAATCAAGCTTTTATATTAATGAAATTGTGTTTTTGCTTTCAAACAATCTGTCAAAAGCTCTCTTACTTCACTTATAAGCTCTCAATAAGCCAAAATGTTAAGCTACAATGTCATAAGCTACTCATAAGCTCTCATAAGTCTCTAAGCTTATGATTGAGCTCAAGTTTTATCTTAATATACTTAAACTCTAAAATCAGATATAAACCTATGCTTATTGGTATTTTTGGATTTATAGGAGGGGAGCTAGTCATGGAAGAGCTCCCATAGACTTCACTGGCTTATCTTAGGATAAGCCAGAGCTGTTGATAAGCTCATTTGAGCATAAGCTTCTGTTTAGCTGAAGCCAATGGTAAGTTTCTCATTTAATTTCTTTGTACTTAAATTTCAGCTTAGTAATTGCTTATTAGTGTAGTTATGCTTATTTGCTTAATCTAATTGCTTATCTGTGCTTATAAATGTCAGCTTAGTAATTTCTTTGTACTTAAATTTCTTTGTACTTAAATTTCAGCTTAGTAATTTCTTTGTACTTAAATTTCAGCTTAGTAATTTTTTGTACTTAAATTTCAGCTTAGTAATTGCTTATTAGTGTAGTTATGCTTAGTAATTGCTTATTAGTGAGTTGTATGCAAGCTTTTAAGTAGAAACTAGCTAATTGATTTATCATAAGCCCACTTTCTGAGTCTGCCACTTTCATAAGCTGTTTTTGAGTTTATTTTTGAGTTTAAGCTTATGTTGTCTTTGTTAAAGTTGTTAAGAATAGCTTAATCTACAACTTTGATCTTTTGAGTTTTCAAAAAATATTTGATAAAGTTTTAAGAAGATTTGTGGGATCAGTTTAAGTTTAAAATCAGTTTATGGCTTAATATTTTTAATCCAGCACCAGGGGAGTTTGTTGCTTATCTGTTGCTAGCTTAAATTTGATTCAAAGCTCTTGTGAGCTTGAAATTTGTTTGTGTCAAGTTTATCTACACTCATTGGGTGCATCAAGTGCAGTAGAAAAACAACCTTTGTCTCCTGCATTTGAGTTTGTGTCTCTTGGTAAAGTGCATCAGCAGTAGTAACCTCAGTTACTACTGCTGTCTTTTAAGCTTCAATTTAGCCTAGTATTAGTAATTTTTAATCCTTCAAATTAGTAAAAAATTTAGCTTATATTTAGCTTAGTATAGATTAAGTTTTATTTTTCATTTTCTAGCTTAATTGTTAGGGTTAATTTGCTTTTTAAAGTCATCAAAATCCCTCAAAAAGACCAAAAACAGTAGTAAACTTAGCTTAGTCTTTAAAATTGAATTTCTAGCTTATAAGATTTAGTTTAATGGTTTATATTTGTAGCTTTATAGTTGATTGATAAGACCTAATAAGCTCAGCTTCTGTCTAAGCTTATTGAGCATTTTAGCTTAAGTGTTTTTTTGAGCTTTTTGAGTTGCTTTCTGAGTTTGCAAATTTGAACTTAAATTTTAGTTAGCTTTTAGTGTTTCCTGTTCAAATAGCTTGTTAAATTTAGCTTCCTTACATAATTAGCTTCTAGGAACAACTTTTAGATTTAAATTTAAGTTTAAAATGAGTTGTATGTAAGCTTTTAAGTAGAAACTAGCTAATTGATTTATCATAAGCCCACTTTCTGAGTCTGCCACTTTCATAAGCTGTTTTTGAGTTTATTTTTGAGTTTAAGCTTATGATGTCTTTGTTAAAGTTGTTAAGAATAGCTTAATCTACAACTTTGATCTTTTGAGTTTAAAAAAAAAAGGGTGTATGTCCAGACTCGAACCCACGACCTCACCCACACAATACACACGTACTTACAGGTTTTGCTTCAATAGCTCATCCAACCATACTTGGCACAAATAAATTCTTTATATTTCATTTTGCCAAATAAGCCTTATAAGCTGTTACAGCTGTCTTACCAGTCTGCTTCAATAAGTTGTGACTTTGGGCTTATTTTTCTTAGGATTTAAATAGTTTAAGCTATTTTCTGTCATTTTTCTAGAATTTTTAGAGTTCATTTAGTATTTTTAATCTTTTATTTTCATTAAAAACTTTAAAAAATCATAAAAAATAGAAAAATAATCAGAAAAATATAAATCTTTTTTAGAAAATTTTCTTTTATCCTAAAGTTCATAGGAAAATTACTTTTGCTTTCGTAGGGTCCAATTTGCAAAAGTTCGTTTTCTAAAGAACGGGATTCGTTCTCATTTTCAATTTTCAGGTTTTAACGTTCATTTCAACTCCGTTTTTGTTCTAGTTTTCTTTAAACTTATTTTTTAGTCAAATAGAGTCCATTTAAAAAGGAAAATTTAAGCTAGGTTTATTTTTAGTGATTTAAGGTTTTTGACCTCCGATTAAGGGTCCCGTTTTGCGTTTTTTTTATTTCCCGTTATTTGTCTTAGTGCTTAATTGTTTTAATTTGTTTATCTCAACTTTTAAAAGTAGTTAATCAAATCATCATTTGTTTCCAATTCAAATCATTGTCCGAACAACAATCGAGGTTTCAATTTCACAAATCGTTGGGGAAACGACCCGGGAAATTATACTTTCCGGTTAATATACGTATTATATTATATTATATATATTTTGAAGAGTTTCCTTTTACCTTTGTCCTCAAGGGTAAATTGGTGATTTTCCATAGTATTATATATATTATTTTACGTGTGTTAAAATTGATGAATCAACGATCATATTCATGTGAGCAGCATATGCGATAAAAATTCAAATAGCATCAAGTCTAGCCACTGGAGCAAAAGATTCCTCAAAATTAATTCCCTTTTCTTGACGGTAACCATGAGCAACCAAACGAGCCTTGTTCTTTAGAATTCCTCCTAATTCATCAAGTTTCACCTCGTAGATCCATTTTAAAGTAATAACTATCATTTTATCTGGACGAGGAACGAGTTCTCAAACTTCAAGACGTTCAAATTCATTCAGATCCTCTTGCATTGCTTCAATCCAACATGCTTGAGTTAATGCGTCTTTATAGTTCTTTGGTTCAACTGATGTGAGAAAGGCATCGTAGTAACAAAATAAGGCTTGTTCATGAAGTTGGAGTCTTGTGGAAATAGGTCTTTCGAGTTCACCGATGATGTTATCTATAGGATGATCCTTGGTCCATTTGCTAACGTGTTTTGAGTTAGGAGCAGCAGTGTACACAACAGTAGGAATAACATTCGAAGAAGAAGATGCTTCAGAATGGTTTTATGGAATTGGAGTACCAAAGAACACATCGGTATACATGTGCGCAACATCTAATTCATGATTGTCTTCTTTAACATCGTTAGGAATGACAGGAGATTGAGTTTCGGGTGTTGTTTATAAGTTACTAGGTGATGGTGCATCTTGGTCAACAGTTGTTGAGGAAGGTGAATCGGTTGATACAACGGGTTCTGGAGCAACTACTTCAGCAATTGGAGCAATTACTTTAGGGGCTGGGTGATCAACACTTGATGGAGGGTTGAGTAATTCATCAAACAGTGGCTGAAACAAAATATCCCAATTAGTTCTTGAAGGTGGTACAAATGGTGTTGAAGGAGGAGGGTTTGGCACGAGTCCTGAACTAATTGTTGCAGGAGTTATTTCATGAAGTGTGGGTCCTAAACTACTGTGTTCAGAAACCATTGCTGTCAGCTCATCAAAATCTACATGAATTGTTTCGATGATTCATCTGGTACGTCGGTTGTAAATTCGAAATGGTTTCTTTGTGGGTGCATAGCCAATGAAAATACCAATATCAGCTTTCGGTTGTAACTTACCCAAGTTCTCACTATCATTTGTCAGATAGCAGAGTGCACCAAATACGTGAAAAAACGATAAGTCAGGAAGTTTGTCATGTAAAAGCTCATATGGTGTTTTTCCGTGACGAAGACGTATGATGGAACGATTTTGGGTGTAACATGCGGTAGCAACTGCTTTTGCCCATAAGAATAGTGGAGCTTTTACATAAATCAACATTGTGCGGGCAGCTTCAATTAGCGTACGATTACGTCTTTCAACGACACCATTTTGCTGTGGAGAGCGAGCAACAGATATTTCATGAGAGATGCCAACCTTCTCATAATATTCACGCAAAGTTTGATTAACAAATTCAGTTCCATTATCTGTTCAGATTCGTCGGACAGGTATTTTCAGCCGCACTTGGATCATCTTGAGAAACTTGATTATGAAATTTAGAGCTTCATATTTTGACCTTAAGCACTTTACCCATGTAAATTGAGAGTAATCATCAATAATGACAAGAATGTACTTCTTTCCATTAACACTTGCGACACGCATTGACCCACAAAGATCCATGTGCAAGAGATGGAGTTTTTCTTGGTTGGTGTCTTCAGATTTAGGTTTGTGGGGTTTCTTCTTGCGTTTTCCCATTGCATACGCAAAACACAGATGGTCCTTTTCAAACTTTTTCTTAGGGAGACCTCGAACAAGACCGTGTCTAGCTAAATGGTTGATTGCACCAAAGTTCAGATGAGATAGACGTCGGTGCCATAGCCAGGACTTAGTCTTTGAGGCCTTTGACAAGAGACATATAGGAGAGGATGCCATCATATCTCTAAGAGACAGAGTATACAAATTGTTGCCTCAAGATCCAGTCAATAGATCAACACCTTCTAGATTACGAATAAAGCAGGTGTGTTGACAAAAAGCAACTTTAATGTTCGAATCACAGAATTGCCCAACGGAGAATAAGTTATGTCCAAGTCCTTCTACGTAGTAAACCCTTGAGATAGTAACATTCTCAATCTAATAATCACCATATCCTAATATCTTTGCCACGCTATCATTTTTGAATTTGACTGTACCTAAAAATTTATTAACGAAATTGGTGAGCTGAGAGCGATCTCTGGTCATATGCTTGGAGCAGCCAGAGTCCAAATATCAGAGAACAATTTAGATAACTTGCATTCATTAAGAGAGGAAGATGGAACATCAGAAACTATGGATCCCCAAGATTGAATGGGTTCCTTTGTGTTAGCAGATATAGATTTAATGATCTTAGATTTGCTAACGAGAACATTAGTTTTAGATTTCCTATGTTTCCTTGAGTAAACCAATGTTACTACAGGCTTAGGTGTATCACTTTCTAGAGCAGTTGGTTTTCTAATGGGCACTTTGGTAGTTGTGGTAATCCTAGTTAAAGGGCACGCATTCCAAGCTTAATGTGAATTCTGAACTTTTATGTGTTAAGTGTAATGGTTGCATGCTTTCTGATAATCATGATTTGTGTGTACTTGATTATCAGAAAGCATGCAACCATTACACTTAACACATAGAAGTTCAGAATTCACATTAAGCTTGGAATGCTTCACATTTGCATTTCCTTTAGGTTCAACAAAACAATTCTTATTTTTCAAACTAGATTTAACTGTCCTAGGGTGGGATTCTACTTTATTCTTCTGAATACTACTTGGTGTTTACTGAATCTTATCTTTCTTTGTATTGCCTGAAGGCTGTGATCCGCTAGCTTTAGTAGACGGTTTTACTCCTGTAAAAGACAACATAGGTTTGTTAGAAACTAAGTTTGATGAAGAAGCTTTTTTGTGTTTGTATTTCCTGAGGATGTGATAGGCTCAGTGAATCTAACTTTTTTGTCCTTGTTCTTTGGAGTCACAGCCACTAATTTGTCACTTAAATTGTTGATGCTAGGGCAGGTTTGTCCGATTATTATAAGCAACTCTTGAATTCGTTTAGTATACTTACAAGCAAAGTCTAAGGGATTATTAATAGGATTTTGTGATTTTCCTTGTTCAACTACTTCCCTAAGAATCGTAGCTTGTTCTTGAGTGTGCTTAATGTAATAAGAGTGAGCTGTCCTATTATTCAACAGTTTAGGGGCTATTGGTTCCACATCAACTTTAAGCATTTTTGGAGCAACATGGTGTTTGGTAACAATATTATCAGCTAAATCATTTCCTTTAAGTTTTCTTAATTCATTCTTGAGAGTTGTAATGACCAAATCCTTTCCTGAAGACTTATATTTAAATCAGATATTTCTATAAACTTTTGAGTGACTTGACTAACTAAAGCATCACATTGTTCTTTTGATCGAGTACGTGTTGGTTTGATCAAGTCATAAAGTTGCTTATAGGTCTGTTTTAAATGTTCATTCTCAGCAATAAGATTTGACACCCTATGTTCCAATTCAATATTTATCGTTTCAATCTTTTCTATGTCTTTTTTGATCTTATCCTCATTTATATTTTCACTTAGAGATTTAATTCTCTCTTTCAACCTTTTTATGACCGTGTCTTTCTCTTGGGACTGAGCTTTCGTTTAATTTAAAATATTAATCAAAATTTGGAGCACTTTGAATTGAAACAGAATTGTCCCTTTGAAAAATTTCCTGATTAAGCTGAGTATCAACTTCTAAAGAAATGCAACGTTTTTCAAGAGTTGTATTACTTCTGAATAGTTTATCGTAAATCTCTTTTTCAATGAAATTATTTTTGTTAAGAAGCTCAGTCTCAAGTTTGTGACACTTTTCACATTCATGCACATTCACATAAGCATTTTCCACATAAGAATTCATAATTATGTTAACTATATCTTTGTTAATGACTTGTTCCAAGAGTGGTTCATTTTCATTTAAAACTTGATTCATTTTAACTTAAAACGTTTTGGACTCTAAACGATGTTGTTCCACAGCCTGTTCCATTTGATGAAAGACATTTTGGACTTAGAAAGCTCATCAATTAAATATTGATCGAATGTATTGAATAAGTCCTTTATTGCTTTTACAAATGGAATTTTTTTCATCCATAAAATAAGCTTTTGTATGTTCAAACCCCCTATGAGCCCTTAGTGATGGTTGTGGCAGTGGTTCTTTCTTTGACAACCACGCCAAAACCAGCAACTTTGGTGGGTCTACAAGAAGAATTAGGATCTGAAGAATTCATAGAATTCTGTGACCAAAAGGCTTGTTCAGCAGATAATTCAGTTTGTGGAACAAATTGTTTTTCAAAATCTTGAGAAAGTTGGTTGAGAACAGCATAATCAACTGGTGTGGTAATAACTTTCTTTTCTAAAACCATAGGATCCTGTTGTTTTAAAAGCATTTTTGAACGACTCTCTTCAGCAAGCATTAGGGTCTCTTCAGAGTCAGGAATCACAATAGCGCTAGTGTTCTTAATGACATTACCATCATAAAGCTTTGGTTCCAACTGCTGAGCTTTCTTCAGATAGAAAGGATTTTGAAAACCTAGAGCTTGTTTAGTGGTATGATCATAGAAAAACTGTGGTTTCGTCAACATATGAACTGTTTGTGCTGATTGATCTCTTTTATAAACACTATTATCTAGCTGTTTAATCTTCTTTTCTAAACCAATTTCTCTATTAATATTTCTAGATTCTTCTTTCTTAAAATCATTTTTGAGAAGAGTAACTGTTTGCATTAAAGATTCCTTTTCTTTTAAATGTTCAGAAAGAGTTTGTTTAAGACGATCAATCTCCACAGACTATTCACATGAATCTGAAACGTTATCTTTACTCTTTAAATCAACATTTTGTCATTCTTTAAAAAATTTAACTTGTTCTTTATATCTTTTAAGCTCAACAGTTAAAGTATCATTGATACTTTTATTGTCTAGATTTATCTTGGTGCAATTAATTACTTGGGATTTCAGTTGTTCAATCACAGATAATATCAGTGCATCTTGTTATGCAGATGTGTTAGAATTCTAAACAGCTGCCTGTTGTGATTCTGTCACATACTGAGAATAAGGAATGATATTGCTATCACTAGTTATTTCAGTCTTTGAAAGGTTCACAACATTCGACTATTCAGAAGACGGCATCACCTGCACACCTTGATTAATCATATTGTTATTCACATTATTAGGATTGTGTACTTCAGCGAGAACATCTAAACCAAAATGAGATAAATATGCCATGAGAGCAACTTTGGCGGTGTTGAGTTCATCACAATCAGAGTCATATGCATCCAAATCATCAGCTTGATAAGCAGCATTGTGAGTAATGACAGTCTGTGTGGCTTGACCTTCTACAATTCCTGGATCTGCCAAAAATGCTAGTTCCTCCTCATGTAGAATTTGACCATTTTCTTGAGCTTGTACCAGCAACACTTTATCCTTAAACCACGAATGATCCCGTTTCCTTTTAGGTTTAGTACACTGTTTGGACATGTGTCCTTCCCCTTTGCAGTTGTAACAAATAACAGTTCTCTGTTTCCCAGAATTGCTTCCACTTGCTCCTAGAGTGTAGATCCTACTTATACCTGTAGCAAAAGAAATTTTCCTCCCTTGTACTGGTTGTAAAGTCACTCTTCCATCATTAATGGTAGCTTGTTGTCTAGGGTTTGACGAATTCCTCAGCTAGTTGTTGGTAGTAGGATCGTAAGATGTGACAACAACTGATAGGAATGACATCATATGGTTGATGGCATCAATGGGATCATCACCTTGCTTGAACACTAGAACAGTTAGACCTAAGTCTAGTTGGGGAAATTCAGGTTGTTGTTGTTGGTTAACTGTGGGAGCATACTTAATTTGAGGGATGGATGATGGTGAAGAATAAACGTTGTGGTTAACTGATGATTGATAATCATTAGATGGACAAGTGATTGAAAGATGTGTTGATGATTGATTGTTTGAGTATTGTTGAGACTGATAAGGTGATCCATACTGTGGAGACTGATATAGTGAAACTTGTGGATGAAATTAAGAGTTTTGGTATAAGTTCTGATAAGTTTGATAAGGAGACTAGGTCATCTGATGGGTTGCAACCAAAGCAAGCGGATCTGAGTTACGTTCATGCATTAAACGAAATTAATTTGCATGAAATTCGTGTTGTCCCAAATAAGCATGAAGCTGATCAATATTAGTTGTGTGCAAGTCCCAAACCAGTTTGACATCGGTCACAAATTTGCTCCACTTAGGAGGAAGAGTATTCAAAAACTTGGTGTTCATTTGAAATTGTTCCAGTTTCACATTGTAGATGTTCATGTCATTGAGTAGCAGTGAAAATCTCAAGTAGAAATCACGTAGTGTTTCCCCCTTCTTATAAGCAAACTTATCGAATTCATCATATAGTTTACACTCTCTTTCCTGTTTCGTCAATGAAGTTCCTTGCATGAGAAGTTGAATTCTTTCCTAAAGTTCCTTGGCGATTTGATGATTGATAACGAGTGCATAGACCTTTGGTGGTAATCTTTGGAGAATGATATATGTTGCTTTGACATCACAATCAGCTTGATTTGCATCTGCAGGAGTCAATTCAGAGTATTTTCTTGGCCTTGTCACACCATTCTCTTCAATCGTTGGCCAGATGAGTGGACCATTTTCAACGGATTTAAGGATCATTCGTCCATGTTGTCTATTCATCATGTATAGCTCCATTATTCTTTTCCAAGAATCATACATATCTTTTTCCAGCATAGGTGGATGATTGTCAGCACCCGAAAGAATCGCTTTGTCAGTAAGAGTCGTCATTGAGAAATTGGTATGTTAAAAGATTATTGTTTGATCGAACGGTGATTGAAAGAAATTGTGTTTGAAGGTGTTGTCTTTTATATGTTTTAAGTCGTAAAAACTACACAGGATTTTACAATTCTTGACAAAACCGGGAAAACAAGTGAATGTTTCACGGGAATTTACATGTCACAGAAATAAACCGTATAATTTTGTTAACAAATTTGTGTGTTTTAACTTTAGTTGCAAATTCGGTGTCTAAATGAAAATTACGAATTAGGTTGTTAAATAAAAGTGCGAATTCGATCGAACTTGCAAAACTGCTAATTCGGTTGAGCTTGGAGCTGCTAATTCGGTCAAACTTGCAAAACTGCTAATTCGGTTAAACTTGCCAAACAGTTAATTCGGTCGAACTTGCAAAACTGCTAATTCGGTTAAACTTGCCAAATTTCTAATTCGGTTAAGACAGGATTCTGCGAATTCGGTTAAAACTAGGAAGCTGCTAATTCGGTTGAACTTGCAATCTGCGAATTCGGTTAAAACAAGGACGAAACTCAAATTTTCAAAAACACAAAAGACACATTTTTGATTGTTTTTTCCCAAATTTTCTTGTACAACTAGTATTACTAAGCCTATAGGTACATTAAAAATGCAAACTTTATGGTTTTTATGCCAAAAATTTTGAAATTAAGATTTGTACTTTATAAGACTTTTTCGAAAACAAAAGTTGTAATAAAATGAAGTTTTTCTTGATTCAAAGCTTATACATCTATATCCTAAAGATACTAGATCAGATTTACCAAGGTAAATGATCCTTTAGTGTACACAAGAGCTTCGAAAACAATGAAAAAGCAAGAAATAGTCGTACGGTTTGGAAACAAAAAAAACCGAACCAAAAAGAAAACAAACACTAAAACTAAGCAAATCACTTCATGGCTCTTGATACCAATTGAAGAACAATCAAATAACATACAAGGTTAGGGAAAGAGAGGTGGTTTTAGAGAGAGAGTGGTTGGATGAACATTTTAGAGAGAGAAAGAAACAAGAAAGAAAACTTATATTATGTGTGTGAAAAATGAACAACCAACACCCTCTCCAAGGCATGAAGAGGGTATTTATACTGTTAGCCTTAAAATATGGTGACAAACACGGAATTACATTAGTTTATTTATAGCGTGACACATAGGGACTAATATTGACAAGCTACGATAGTTGTGTGTCACTAGGACTATAAATACCCCCTCCATACTTCCATGGAGGGGTGAACCTCACATTTGGAAAAGTGTGTGTGTGTGTTTTCTCTAAAGCACACACACAACTTCCCATCTCTTATCTTTTCTCTCTAATAAACATGGATCAATTTCTTTTCCATTTTACTATACCTCCGGATCTCGTGTTATAAGGGTGAATCATGATAACATATACCCTAAGTATGACCGGCCATGGAGAGCTTGTGGGCTTTCCATGGGCCTTTTGGCCCAATTAGATTAATAACATTATATTTGACTAACTATGGCATTTGACTAACTATTATTGGAAGTGACCGATACTTTTCGTGTTTCTAACAAACATACAATAAGAACAATAATTAACAACAAAATAAATAAATAATCAAATATCAAGCCACAAGAGTTCACAGGCTTCCTTGCCACTAAAGTGGTACGTCAAGGGTAGAGATGACTTAATCACAATACATAAAAAACCACCTAACACCACAATCACATATAATTCACCACTCAATCTCCACAACTTCCAAACAATTATGCCCATTCCTATCCCCCAGAAGTCTATTACACAAATTAAAAGACTAAAAATAAAAAAGAGTAAGAGAGGTGTTACAGTATACACAATAGCAAACCATTAAAAGACAAATCCTTGCAAAACCTTGTTTACAAGAAACCCAAAATCTTAAATACCATTAAAATATCAACCAGAAACCCTAGTTTTTCAAAATTAGGCACTTTCTTTAAAGCTTTCCAAGAACACAAATCAGAACGAGATGTATCAATTAAAAAAGGCCAATTGACCCCAATAAGCCAATAGAAGTAAAAGCAAAAAAATTACCCAACCTTAATTTTTTCAAAAATTAAGCGTTTTCAGTAAAACTTTCGGATCTAATGAATCAAATCGAGATCTATTGGTTAAACAACTTTAATTTCCCAAAACAACTTAAAACTCAAAGACCTCCAATTTTGTATGAAACCTTATTTTTTTAAAATTGATTAGAGCAAGATTGGATGGCCTTACTCTCATACCACGTAGAAAAACACAACTAAAACCTCTAATTACATTTATTAAATCTCAATTTAACAAAATAATACCAAAACTGATCTTAATCACAAATCAATCAAATCTGCCACCACTTATCATGATCAATTATCTAATTGATAATTGTTCTATTACAATATTACAACCAGAAAACAACCAGATCAAGATGATTTAAAATTAGGGTTATAACTTTTAGGAAAGAAAAAGTAAGAACAATCGAGAGAAGAGAGAGAAAAGCATAGATGAGTTATGAACTCATCTCTAACTTTTTGAGTTTATATAGCCCGAATCTCAACTTTAAGGAAATTGCAGGAATTCGTCTTTGAGAAAGTTACATAAATGGCCCCTCCGTGTTTTTCCTATTTCTTTCTAGAGGCAAGTCTTTATACTTTCTTTCAAACATAGCAACGACTACAAAAAATAGGAAGAATTTCATCTATGTCCTTACAAAATCATCAAACTACATCAATATCCTTATACATTTTCAAATTACACCAATCTCATTCCAAAACTAAAAAATTCTCAAATATATGCAAAAATAAAATAAAACTATAACTAAATTACTCAAATAATTTATATTTTTTAAACTAATAATTAGCATCACAAATTACCTATTTA